>CM028345.1:57261266-57558916 GCA_016618105.1 Dendrobium huoshanense | reverse complement strand
AATGCATCTGCTTTTCATTTTAGATCTAGGGACCTGGCCAAATTACTTCTGGTATTAAGCTCAGGAGCTCCATTGCTTTATTATGATATGGAAGAGCTCAGGCTTAAGTACTTTGTAGACTCCAGTTATTTGATTGATTATCAGTTGGGAGTCTCCAAAGATCTTCACCGCGTAAGACTCATCTGAATGGCCAACTCTAACCCCAAATCAGAGCTCGTACTCAGCTTCATTATTAGTACGAGGTTCTGATAAACTATAGGAGTACGTAGAGTATGACCATCAGGAGACACAAAAATCAGGCCTAATCCTACCCTAATTGTAGGAGTTTCAGATGGACTGAAGCTAACGGATGACGCACCGTCAAAGTAAAACTCCCAAGTAGGGGATCCTGTTCCTCACACTCATAATGAATTCATCAGGTAGCTCATCGTTGAGTGGGGAATCAGCAGGGATCGGGTGATCGGCCAAAAAGTCAGCTAGAGCCTGTCCTTTGACGGCCCGTGAGGAACAAAAAAGTAATATCAAATTGCAGTAGTATCATAGGACCATCGTGCTAGACGACCTGAAAGGGTCGGACGGGTCATTAGGTACTGCAAGGGTTGACTCGAGAGATCAGATTGATCTTATGTGATATCATATAATGCCTAAGCTTCTGTACCGCAAAGATATAGGCTAAACATGCTTTTCTATCGCTGGGTACTTAAGCTCTGCAGGATAGTCGCCTGCTGAGGTAGTACAAGGCATTCTCCTGCCTTCCTCATTTCTTGAGCCAACAGTGCACCTAGAGGACTCATCCAGGGCCGTAGTGTAGAGAAATCAATGGGCCTACCTGGGATAGGTGCAGCTAAAACAGGGGGTTCATCAGGTAGCGCTTTATGCCTCAAAGGCCTCCTGACAACTCTCATCCCAATGGAATCGGGCATCCTTCTTCACTAGTGCAGAGAAAGGATGACACCTACCAGAAAGATGGAGATAAATCTCCGTAGGAAAGCTAGTTTACCTGAAAGGATCTCAACTGGGTAAGACTCTTAGGAGTTTTAAATCTACTATGGCCTTGATCATAGAGGGATCTATCTAAATGCCACGGTATCGAACTATGAATCTAAGAACTTTCCTGCATTGACTCCAAATGCGCATTTTAAAGGATCATCTTTAAATCAAATTTGCGCAAGCGTTCAAAACGATTCGCAGATCTCTGAGGTGATCTTTGCGGACCTGCTTTTGACGACCAAATCATCCACATAGCACTCAACTTGCTCATGTATCATCTCATCGAAGATGACAGTCATGGCCGTTGATAGGTGGCCCCGGCGTTCTTGAGATCGAAGGGCATCACCTTGTAAACAAGACACCTATAGGTGTCCGGAAAGCAGTAAACTTCTCATCCTCGGGGTCCATCTTTATCTGATTGTAACCAGATGAATCATCCATGAATGAGAAGATGCTATGGGTGATTGCTATATTACCATAAGCTCAGGGATTGGGAGAGGAAAATCATCCTTAGGACATGCCTTGTTCAAATCACGGAAGTCGATACAGATGTATCTGTACACTCTTCTTCCGGACTGGAACAATGTTGGCAAGCCAAGTGGGGTACTTCTCTTCCCTAATGAAAACCTGCTTCTATAAGCTTCTTGGTTTCAGCGATCACCTGTTGTTCAATTCTAACCTCATCCTACGAGGTGCTTGTTTAACAGGGACTGCATCAGGCTTAATGGATAGCTATGGACTGCTACCTCTGGATTAGACAAGGCATCTCGTTGTAGTTCCAGGCAAAACAGTCTCTAAACTCTGATAGCAGCTCGATGTATTCTTGAGCCTCTGACTCAGAAGTAGAGCACTATGAAAAATAGGTCTAGGATCTGACTCAGTGCCTAAGTTTACCTCACACAGTTCGTCCATGGCAGAAGCGACGCCATCTTCAAATTCTTGTGGAGCCTCGAGTATTCTATCATCGTCACTATCCGGGTCTTCTTCGTCGGCAAGAGAAACAAACGGATAGGCGTGGGAAAGACATGAATGTTGGCATTACTGGACTTGATTTAACCCCATAAACCTACGCCTCCTAGTCCTTGGGGGAAATCGGTCCGCCAAATCGGGCCTGCTGCAGAGCTTCTTCGTCGGGCCAAGTGGAACGAACGAGACCTCGCTCAACAAAGCTCTCTACAGTAGGTGAAAAGTAACGAGGGGCACTCCTGACCTCTATATCCATAGCGGTCTCCTCTAAATCCTGTCTCACAGGACCCAGTGGTGCACCTATACTACGGGGTACAGAGGGACATTCCCGGGTCGGGCTGGCCCAAATAAATCGTACAAGCGAGGTATGGGGTTGTGGCTACCCAAATTGTGTCATTGTCATCAACTACAGGAGTGTCTAGAGATCTCTGACTGGAATCCCCAACTCCTATCCCGCATATCTGACGGGGGGAAGGTTGTCTGGTAGTAGTCTGACGTCGGAAGTCTTCTTCCTCGTCTGAGCTAATATCAATAACCAATCCACCTTCAGGTATTAAATGGCTACGAAGAGTAGGTAGTGAATCATAGCCTACGGAATAGGGAGGTGGTGAAGTGACTGGACGCTGAAGAATATCGATCATTTCATCGTCGGAAGAGTCGGACTCTACAGTCAAAGAAGAAGTGTAAAGGTTAGGGGGAGGAGGTGTACGAGTGTCTTGATTCCGCGGCTCGCGGACCGCAACTCTACCTCTCCCTCTACCTCTACCTCCCCTATCTCTACTAGGGGGAAAGTCGTGCCTCACTGCAAGCTGAGAGGGATCTCCATCAGAATGGGCAGTGGGAACACCTGACTCAATACCAACCTGTGATGGACCCTGTACCGATGATTGTACAGGACCCTGTGCAGGTGGCTGCGTAGGATCCTGTACAACAGTATCAGGTATCACTGGGGACTGAGTAGGTGGAGCTCTACGAGTCTTCCGAGGTACGTAGTACTCGGTGTCGTCATACATAGAGATCTCATGCACAGAGAAGGGCTGAGTATCTCCATGAATGGTATACTCAATATCATTCCTCAGAAACTTCATACACTAGTGCAAGGTAGAGGGCACCATTTCATACTCATGGATCCAAGGCCTTCCTAAGAGAGCCTTGTATGAAGTGTCAGACTCAATCACATGAAACTTTGCCTCAGTTAGAAAATTTCCAAATTTCAGAGGCATGGTGATAGACCCTAGAGCTCGCTGGCCTTGGTCATTGAAGCCTTTCAACATGATCTTGTCGGAAGTGAGCTTCAAATGATCTAGGGAGAGGCTCTTCAAAGTTTCATGAGTTAGTATATTTACTGAAGCCCCTTGATCTATGAGGACTCTGTTCAACTCATAACCATTGACTTCAGCAGTGACATATAAGGGACGATTATGCTCAGTGGTCCCTAACATGAGGTCGCGACTAGAGAAAGTGATGCATGGCATGTTGTACAAATGTCATGCCCCATCATCAGGGTCAGAAGTAAAGAAAGCCTGGTAGGTCTCTGGTTCAAGCAGGGCTTTTACCAGTGTCTCTCTCAAGTCGGGTGACAACATCAAAGCATCATAGACACTAAGAAGGGAAGGAATTTTTCTTAGATGAGCCAACACATTGTAATTAACTTCCAGTTGAGGGCCTTTCTCTTTCTCCTTAGGCTGCTCCTGGGAGGAAGGGATAGAGTCATCCTGCTGGGTAATGATATTTTTATCTTTTGTATTTTTAGCCAACCTAGGTGGAAGAACCTTTCCTGAACGCAGATGAACTTCCTGTATTGAGTCATCCTCAACAGGAGATTCCTCTGGTTCAGTGGTGGTGGCAGGTGTTGGTTCTAAGGAAAGTACTGAGAGTGGGTTCTCGGACTCATGCTCTGAATCCATGTAACATCCACCCTCAGGTATTCTAAAGACTGGTTCATCTTCATACTCAGACTCAGACTCTTCACTTGAATTATTATAAGAGACATGTAAAACAGTAAAAGAGTGAGTGCTAGTAGAAGTAGAAACAGAGCTAAAAGTAAAAGCAGTAGGAAAAGAACACCAGAAGTAGCCAGAATCATCTTCTTCTATTATTTCTTCATCAAATGAAGGAAGAACAAAGTCCTTCAGCGTAAGTGCTGGAAGGAACCCTGTCTTCCCCTCAGAAGTTACAACATACTTTTCTCTTTCATACATTTTCTTGTTACATACATCAGAAGAAAAAGAAATGTGCTCAGTAGGCACTACAACAGAAAGAGAAGAAGAAGAAGGTACAAGTGCCGGAGTAGTAACTACAGGGGCAACTGTCGACTTGGCCTGTGGTGGCCTCCTCTCAACTGCCTCTGAACTCTGAACTGCACGGTCTATCATCCTCTTGGTCTTCTTGGAGAGAGCTAACTGCCACTCTCCCTCAGAACACTGGGGTAAGCTGCTACTACTGCCCTGACTGTCAGTCTGACTGGGACTGTGGCTGGGACTGAAAACCATCTGAACTGTCTGAGGGCCCTTGCCCCTGGGCTGCACTAGATCGCTGTCCTGGAGGTGTATCTGTCCTGTGGCCATCAACCTCTCAACCTTGTCTTTGAAGACAAAACAATCTTCTAACACATGTCCAACGTATCTGTGGTAAGGACAATAGAGTGGGTGCTCCGTCTGACCCTCTTCCTCCACTCTATTGTTGCTAGGAAAGGTAAGTATGTTCTTCTTAGTAAGGAATTTAAAGATCTTCTTCACACTCTCCCTTTTGAAGGGATATTCCTTACTAAGCTTCTCCTGCAGAAACTGCTGACTCTCTGGAGTGCTACGGGAGGTCCTAGGCTGTGCTGCTGGCTGACTAGCTGAGTGAGACTGACTAGCTGAGCGTGACTGCTGTGGAGGTGCTGAAGTGACTAAGGGCTTCTTGCCCTTATCTGATGGTCCCTGAGTACTGTGAACCTCTCCTCTCCTAGGTGGAGGTGCCCCTGAAAACTCCTGTCGCTGAGGTCTGCGCGAAGGCTGACTCTCAACCTTAGGAGGGACTGCAGCGGGTATGCTGTCCTGTAGGCTGGTGACCTTGGTGAGGAGCTTCTGAAAGGTTCTAATGGTGAAACCCTTCAGGTATGGTGCTATCGGACCATCTATGTTCTTCAACAAGATCTCAACTGCATGCTGCTCCTGTAACTGTGGCTCGCACTGCAAACTGAGATTCCTCCACCTGACTATGTAATCTGTGAGACTCTCTCTAGGACGCTGCCTGGTCACCACTAGCTCTCCCACTGTAACTCTGTGCTCTGTGCTAACAAACCTCTGCACAAACAGCTGCTCCAACTCTGCAAAGGTCCTGACTGAGTCGTTGGGGAGGTCGGCGTACCAAGCAAACGCCACCCCCGCCAAGCTGCTGACGAACAATCTCAACATCAGGGGATCATTCCCTCCTATGTTGCAGCATATTGCTCGGTACTGAGCTATATGCTGCCTTGGGTTCCCAAACCCGTCAAAAACTCTGAACCTAGGAGGGATGAAACCAGGGGGGTAAGGCTCCTGCTCGTACTCTACTGGGTAAGGACGCCCCTTGCTAACTGACTCTCCAGTCTTCCTAGAGGAAATCGCCTGCTCTACCTTATGGGCTATCAAATCCTGGATCTGACCTGCTGACATCTGAGCTGGCTGACTCTGAACTGAAGTAGTGTAAGGAAGTACCGTAGGTGGTGCTGGGACTGCTCTCTGGACCCTGTCCACTCCTACGGGGTCTACTGTAGCAGGTGGTACTACTGGCTGCTCTCTGGAGGTACTGGTAGCTGCTACACCTGTCACCTAAGGCATCGCCCCCAGAGCCGTCAACTGTGCTGTCATGGCTGCCATGGCTCTGGCCATTTCCGCCATCTGTGTCTGCAAGTGTAGAACGGTAGCATCCGTGTCAACTGATCTGGGAGATCCACCCACCTCGGGCTCTCCCTGCTCATCCTGGTCCTCGGGCTCTCTCTCATCCGAGTGACCTCTACGGGTAATCACACAAACCCGGTGAACTGATATATCATCCTCCAACTCATCCACTAGTGTATCATCGTTCTCCAAGAAAGAGTGTTGGAGGGCCTCTATGTAGGGACTCATAGGAGAACCGATCCTATGAGGGCTACGGGCTAGCTGTGTCTCATCCCGCTCTGGGGATCTATCTGGAGTAGGTACAACATTCTCATCACACATCATCGGGACCGCCTCGGTCTCGGAAGGAACTGCTACGTCCATCAACTCATCTACATCGTCAAACTGCTCTGCATCTGACGGTGGTGCTGCCTCTACTGGCTCAACTGGGTCGACAGGGGTGTCCGCCTGCCGACGCCTCCAAATCCACCTCCTACGGTGGGGTGCTGCACGGGCAACTGGCTGCTCTGGGACTGCAACCTCTGAACTGACCTGAGGCTGGGCAGGCCTCCGCTGCTGTCTCCGTCCTCGACGACGTGGGCGTCGTCCTACTACAGGAGCCACGGCTGGCGGCCTAACTACTGGAACTGCAGGCTGCTGGGGTGTCTGCCCCCTCTGCCAACTGTAGAGTCTCCTCGCAGTCTGTCGTCGTAACTGGAAGGTAGCCCGAGAAATCTGACGGAGTAAGCCCTCCCGACTAACGGGCCCTCTGCCACGAGCTAAGCGGATGATGTTCCGAATCCTCTGAGTGAGGGCTCGGACACTAGCGTCCCTGGGTAACCTAGCTCGGGGTAGAGTAGTGGCGACAGGAGGGGCCGCCGCTATACGGGCAACATCCTCCTCATCTCCACTATGCGCCAGTGGGGAGAAGCGTCCTCCCTGAACTGCCTCCAACTCGGGGGCTACCATCACCTCTGGAACATGCGCAATAACAACTGGACGTGGCCTCCGCTGCCTGGGAGCCACTCTGCTCTGTCTCTGAACTATCTCATCGTGAACGATGGAATCTGCCATCCGCTGCCTCTCTGTCTCTGACGCAGCTAAACGAAGTCTCATGTTCCTATTCCTCCTGGCCCTTCTCCCAAGGCCGGAGGTGGAAGAGGAAGGAACATCTGAACCCACTACCTGGGTGGCAGGGGGAACAGGAACAACTGGAAGTGTCGGGGTTTGTCTAACAACCTCAGGGTGAGAAAGTCGGGCAAAAACAGAAACCCGACCAGTGGAAGGCGAAGGCACCTCGGTCTGGGCACCCCTCTTCCTGGTGGAAGTGGGAGGGAGAACCCGAACACGAGGTACTTCCGCTGGAACAGCGGGAGTAACAGTAGCAGCAGGCTGCCGGCGCTGAGGGGCCGGAGCAACCTGTGCTGCAGGAGTGGCAGGCACTGGACGCCGGACCACTGGACGAACAGGGGGAACTACAGCAGGCTGCCGGCGCTGAGGGGCCGGAGCAACCTGTGCAGCAGGAGCGACAGGCACTGGTCGCCTGACCGCTGGAACAGGAAGTGGCCTAGGCACTGGTCGCCTAGCCACCGGGCGCACTGACTGCGCAGGAACAAGAACAGGACGTGGTGCTCGGACTGGGCGCCGAGCAGCAGGACGTCCAAACGGGCGCATGACTGCGCGTCCTCTCCTCTAGGGAGGAGAGAATGCCGCAAGCCTCCGTCGGGATCGGTCCGCCAAGGGTGACGAAAGCCGAGTCAGTGAAGGAACCAAAAGTGATTCCTTCCACTGGCGGACTAGTGAGCAGTGACTCAGGAAGAGTCACCCGCGCGTCCGAACCAAAGGAAAAAGTAACGGAAGGTACGAAAGAATCCATGGCACTGCTGCCAAGAAAAGAAAGTGAAAAGGTCAGTAAAAATGTAAATCAAGAACGAATGGACGAGTAAGGATTTGATAGGATAGATAAGAATGGATAAAGGACGGAATAGCCTGCTAAGCTGGAAAGAAGTAGAGTAGGGAAGAAAACCCTAGCTAAGGGAAAGGAACCTAACTAAGGAGAGACCCTAACTAAGAGTGGGACGGACCTAATCCTGGAGTACACACAAGAAAAGATAATATATGATCCAAAGATGGAGAGAGAAACTGGTCCCACCGTGGTCGCCAGAAACCTGTGGACCTCCGAAAGGAACACCGCGCGAACGGGTCGATTGGAAGGGCAGATTGGATCGTGCATACGACTAACCATTGAGGATAGAGGCTGATGCCAACACACCTCGATGGGTAGTAATATACACGACCTAGTCACGGGTTTCCCCCACCCGATGCAAGAGCTCGAATGGGGTTTAGTAGATGTGGGACCAAGTTTCCCACGGGCGCAAGCCCCCGTGGTTAATTACATCCCAGGCCAGAGCCTGAGAAAACTCTCGATTAAGGATTATACATTATCCTCTCTTAAAATGGGATCGGCACAAGGGTATAGACTAGGAAATCCTACTCAAAGGGAAGAAATGTCCGAAGGGCTGCATCGACATGCGTGGCTCATACCAGCACTCGGAGGCTCTAGGGTACTAAATGGAAACTGGAAGAAGAAAAATCAAACACTCAATCACATGCGTGAGAGAAGGATGGAGGTGGCGTCATCCTGTGACGCAGATAAGTAGGATTTAGGGTCCTTGAAAAGAAGGGACCTACCTACTATTTAAGGCATACTACGAGACCGAATGTAGTAGCCTCAAATCCTAAATCTAGTTTGGACTTAGTGTTCGACACACACTAAGACCAGTGTCCTATCTAATGCAATGCAAAGATCTGGACTTATCCCGGCCTGGATTGGGGGAGCCAGCTAACCACCTAATCGCTTCAAAACCATGCTATCAGGTCAATTATGAAATATGGGTGAGAGGTACAGTTTATTGGAAAGAGGACCGACATCTAGAGAATTTCCTAAGTGGTCCTGAACTTATGTTGGGTGAATGCCCCTAGCTAATGCAATTAAATTTTAATTAGTTGGTTACTAATGCAATGCATGCTAGTTGAAATGTCAGCTCATGAATGCTTTGGACTTTAAAAACAGGCTTAATATAAAAATAATTTTTTAGAAAAGACTGAGTCTCCCTAGGTCCGGCACTTCATCCTCATAGGCCAGATTATCCGGACTCTACCCGCAGGCAGGGAGATGTCTTATTAGAAGGAGAGAGAAGATGCAGTAATATGCATGCGACCCCGGACGGTTCCGGCAGTTCCCTAGGTTCGTTAAGTTTCTATGTTATTTAAAACTTAAATATTAAATTTTGGTTATGAGTATAAAAGATTTTTCAGTCCTTAAAGAGCCTAATACGATCCAGGCGAAAACAAGAGCGGCATGCAAGAAAGAAACCTAGAAAAAGCAGGTAATTCTACTGCGCAATCAGGTAAACACATCAATATAAATCCAACTAATCAAGTAAATGTCCATAGGCCAACTGCCCTTTAATTACAACCCAGGGTATGCAGAAAAGTAAAGTGGCCGGGCACCACTGCCAACAACCCGGATTTTCTAAGCCTATGACAGACGCCAACAACTTTGAGTGGGATATTGGGTCTTCAAATCTTTAGTCTTCTGGGTATTTTCTCCTTAGACTTCTTGGATCTCTCCTCCTTGGATCTCTCCTCCTTGGACTCCTTGGATCCGTCGTGGCTTGAATATCCAAACGAAGAAACAACTCCCCCAATATGGAGGTATTGCTTTTTCTCTTTGGATATCTAAAGCCATCCAGCTCGATCTTCCAAATGGAAGAAGACTCTCCCCTTAGGGATGCCTTCCTCTTTTAGAATTCAAGCTGGATAAGAATATCCCAACTCAAAGGTTGTTTTCACAACTCTTAACAATTATTACATACAAATTTACATTTATTGAAAAAAACAGTAAATTCTAAATCACCTGCAAGGTTATCCTAATAATCATCCCAAGCAGTTTATATGAAAATGAAAATGCTAACACCATTGACCCTGTGCCAAGCCATGCTCTGAGGGCTAAACAGCTCCATCTGTAGCAATTATAATTATTTAATGATTTTAGCCCTCATTATATCAGGGGGGCTGAGCAAGCACCTGCATAAGACAATATTAGAAATCATAACGGTGCCCCCCTTTTCTTAGCTTGAGCATGGCCACCTGCATAGAAGAACAGTATATATATATATATGACGTTCCTAACCTAGGGGTAAATCTAGCGCCCATTACATCACAGAGTGCAAGAAAAGTAAGCAAACACAGCAATTCAATTTTCAAACAGCATGCAGTGAAAACTACGAAAAGCTCCGGCACACAACAAAAATAAAACCCAGCGGCCTAACCTAGGTCTAGAAATGGTGTCCTAACAAACCATTCTATGTGTGTGTAAGGCTAGTGTGGTTTGGATAGATCCTAAGTGGGATAGTTAGTTGAAATTATGTAGAGTTCAGGTATGTTGGGGGTCTAAAAAGGATGTTTTAATTGAAATTCAAATATTAGTGAATTAGATCCATTTTTGATTATTTTTATTTGTTGATCAGTTTTAAGAACTAAGGGTATTCATATTTGAAGTTTGAATTGTATTAGCCAATTTTGGAAAGTTCTAGGTCCTCCTAGAAACTAGACTAAGGGTCCAAAAAGTCACTATGGGAAAAAGGCTAATTCTGGGTCTCCTATCACCTTAGGAAAATACTAGACCTTAATACGAGTAGTTAGACAGGTAGTAGACTGAAATCGGAGCTTCCTATCCAAAGTTATGAATTTTCTAAGTTTCGGGCCCTAGACTATAGGCTAGGGTTGACCAAAAAGTTGACTTTCTAATCTAGGCTATTTTCTGGAAACTTAAGATTTTTAATAAATACTAGGCCCTAATTGGAGTCTAATGCAAGTGAGTTTGCCTAATTTGGAATTTTCTACAATTAGTTATGAATTTCTAAAGATAGGGTATTTAAGGGAATTTTCTAAATTAACTAGAAAAGGGTCCTTTTTTACTATTTTGATCCAAATGAGCTCCAAACTGATTGGAATCACTCCCAAAAGTCAGGGATGACCTGAGAAAGTGATCCCAAGTATTTGGAGAAAATTTGGGATGTTTTAATAATTTTTAATAATTTATTAGGGGCAAAAAGGTAATTTCCACCTATGGTCAAATTGTGGGTCAACCTAAAGTCAAACTAGGGAGTCCTATTTATCTAAGGTCAAGGGTCATATTCTTGTCAGTTTGAGGTATTATGGGTAATTTTCTGACCTATGGTGTATTTATTGTAATTTCTGGAAGGTCTCGGGGCCTTAATTAGCAGGTTAATTAGGGTTAATTAACTAAGGGGTCTAACAAGCCCTAAAAATTCCTAGAAAATTCTGAGGGGTTTATGATGTCACTAAGTTTAAATGTTGAAGTTTTCATGTCGTTCTAGGATCTATCCTAGCTCCTAGAAAACTTCTAAGTTCGCTAGACGGGTCCTTAATTATTGTCCTTAAGGTGTCACTACGTTATATGGGTTTAAACTGAAGTTCATACTAACCCTCAGGGTAGTAAATGCATGGAATACATAAACAAAATAAACACACCATGTCCTTAGATCTAGGAGAGCCTAAACTAAGTGGTGGTGGTGCAATCCTATACATGCAATCTACGAAAAATAAAGAGGAAAGACACCTAAAGAAAGGATTAGTGAATGATTGAGACTCAACCATTCACTAACCCACTCCCCCATTATTTGCTCTTCATTCCTAGAACCTATGTTTAAAATTTCATACGATAGCGGGTCTCCCAAAGTTAGAATTTAGGTATAAGTAGTTTTAAAATAATTTAAAGGTACTTATAGATATAAATATATTTTTGGAAAATAGAATAATTGAAAATAATTCAATTCATAATACATAAGTATAGGGAAACCCGCTGACCACCCAATCGAGGTTTCAAAATAGTTTGAAAAATAATTTTTAGTTTAAAAATAATTAGGATGATAATTAATTTAAATAATATTAAAATAACCGAATCATAGGATAAAACAGAACAAACAGTCAAGACAGCCAAAATCAAGGGCTGGAAATGGTTCCAAATTAAAATACGCACTTTTCTAAAAAGATCAAGGGGTTACACGTCAAAATCCGACTTAAAACGGCGAAGATATGAATTTCCGAAGTTAAAACATAATAAAATAACATTTTAGAATAGTGTCATTTCACTGTTTTGGACATATCAGAAAATCTAAACAAAATTTTCACCCAAAAGTGGTTTCAAACTGTACAGAATTTCAGATACACCCAAAACAAGGTGCTGTGCACCAAAATTCGACTCAAAATGAGAAAGTTACGCAATTTCGAAGTTCAAAGACAATAATTAAATAGTTTTAAAATAAAGCTGATTACTGTTTTCAAAAATAGATGCAGACAGACCCAAAAACTTTGAGTAAGGCTAAATTCAGAATGTGCAGAATCTAAATACGTTCAAAACAAGACGTTGTGCGTTAAAAACGGATCGAAAACGACAAAGTTATGAATTTTTGAAGTTTAAAGCAATAAAAGGGATTTTTTTTTAAATAATTAAAAATAAATAATATATATATATATATATATATATATATATATATATATATATATATATATATATATATATATATATATATATATATATATATATATATATATATATATATATATATATATATATATATATATATATATATATATATATATATATATATATTAAAATATATAATAATAATAATAATAATAAAAGACAAAACAGCAATCTAAAAAAAAAGAAATGATAATTAAATAATTTAATTAATTATAATAGTTAAAATAATATCTAATGTTTAGAAAAAAAATATATATATATATATATATATATATATATATATATATATATATATATATATATATATATATATATATATATATATATATATATATATATATATATATATATTTAAATAAATATAGTAATATAATGATAATAATAATAATAAAATAACAAAGAATGATTCAACATAATATAATTATTCATATTATAATTAAAATAATAATATTATAATATAATATTAATAAAAATAATTAAAATAATATTTTTAAAATATCACTTTTTACTGTTTTTATAATAATTAAAAATACATACATTATTTTTATAAAAAAAAAATTTCCTAGTGTAGGGAATGAAAATACGATCAAAACGAGGTATTGTGCGTCGAAAACGGACGAAAAACAGATTTTCTATAATTTTTTGAATGAAAAATAGGCTTAAAATAGGATTTAATATTTATTTTAATTAAACCGTACGGCGGCGGCGGTACGGGGACACGTGGCGCATCCCGGCTGGATCCCGTAACCGCGGAGGCGGCGGTTAGCCACGCGGCGGCCCGGGATTGGATCCCGGGACCGCGGCAATGATTACCGCGGTAACAGCCCGGTGCGGTCCACGTGGCGCGATCCCAGCGGTCCGTCCGAACCGCGGCGGCGGTCAGACAGCTGGCGTCCCAGGATTGGCTCCGCCGTCCCGGGCGATGATTGGGCTGCGCGGGAATCAGCGCCCGCTACTTAAACACGTCGGATGAAGACGCGGGGCCGTCTGATCTCCCGCCTTATGAGATGGACGGTCCAGATCAAGCCGGACCGAGATCTGGACACCCCAGCAGACTGCGCGGTTGGACGGACCCGCGGTCCTCTCCCGATCTGAACCGTTGATTCGAAAATCAACGGCTTGATCGGCGGGATAGTTATACAGGCGGCCGACCGAAACCCTATTCCGTTTTTTGTCAATTTCTCTCGATTGGGTGAACGAAATCAAATGAAATTTTAGATCTAAGTTTTAAAAGTGAAGAGCATTCTTGGGGGCTTGATTTCTAGATCTAAAACAAATTGTATAAAAAGCTATTTAACTTCGAGTGTTCTAACTAGGGTTTAGTATTTTACCAAAAATACTCGATGAAATCGAGAGATCTCTGGCTTGTTGCACTTGTAGACTGTCCACGCTCCTAGTTGTAGAAGAAACCACGTTTCGAAACGCGATGGATCGATCGGAAGAAGCCTTGGAACGAATTTCGTCTCGGGTTCGCCGGAGGATCGCCGCCGGCGGGGTCTGAGCGTCGGGATTTGGTCGAGGGAGATGAGGGGAAGTCCAAGGAACTCTCACACGAAAGTTCTCGGGCTTTGGGAGGCTAGGGCTCAAGAATTTTGAAAAAGGATCCCTCATTCTTCTCTCAAACTCCTATTTAAACTCCTAGACCTAAGGGGAACGGTTAGGATTGCATTAGGAGGGAAAAGGGGCGGTTTTAGGACGTGGGTTCCAATTCAAAACGAATGGAGGCTTTAAATTCCATTAAATGACCCTTAATTCCTCCAAAATAGGTGTTTATGACCTATTTATGACTCGATTTGACCAAGTCAACGTTTGACTTGGTCAAATCAGTCATTTAGATCAATGGGGAGTGAGGATCGAGCCATGAGGAGATTTAGTTTGGATTTAAATCGATTTGGGCTCTAAATGGGCTAAGTGGTCAACCCTGGTTGACTTGGTCAACCGGGTTGACCTAGGGTCCAAGTCCAGGCTCAACAGACTCGACTCGACTCACTGAACCCATCGGAGAGGGTCTCGGGGTCTGGCTTGGTCAATTTGACCAAGTCAACCCTCCAGGCCCGGGTCTGGGCAAAATCGAGGTCAACAGTGTCGATGAGATAAACTCATTAATACCAAAAGTGATCAGATTTGAGTCCAAATGAGCCTAGATCATTTACTTGAAGTACAATTAGAAATTTAATATGTTTATAGTCAAATCGAACTTCTCAATGAAATAATTCCGAAGAGCCATTTCTCTTAATTTTGACATCATTAACACACTTAAATATATATATAATCTATGATATATTTACAGAGCATAACACTCTAAAAATTAAATAAATAAATAAACAAATAGGTTTTAGATTCAAGAGAGTTTAAAAACTTGAAGAATATGAAAACTCCATGTAAGCACCATCGTTGGACCATTACAGTCAGACCATCACTCAACCATTAACATCAAACCATAACTCAACCACCGACACCTTACCACTGCCAAACAATTAGCATTAGACCACAACCGCCCAACCAATACCATCAAATTACCACCAGTTAACCGCATAAATCAAACCACCATTGGTGGATAATTTCAATCAAACTGTTGTTGCCCGACTACAATTGTTGAACCACTACCATTTAAGTTGTCTCCATCATTTGACCACCATCATTAACTGCCAGGGCCTGACCATCACCTTCAGACCATTATTGTCAAGTCGCCACAACCTGACCACCATCATTAAACCACTATTGTTACTATTGAATCACTATCTTTTGGCTCTAAATGGTCGACCACAATCATCAATCCACCACCATAATTGGAACACTACCATTGGACCACCATCATCATACCGCAACAGTCGGACCACCATCATTTGACCTCCATTGTCCAACTATCGTCGTTGTCGATTTGCCACTATTGGATAGTCAATACTGAAGTCAGTACCCAATCACTACTATTGGATCATCAACACCCAATAAAAGCTGTTAGACCAACATCACTCAGCCAAAACTATCTGAACATCTTTCATCTTTTTTTAACTCAGATATTTTATGTTAGTCCCTCTTACTCATGTAATCTTACCTTCTTCTAATTAGGGAAGCAAATTTTTGAAATCAGTCCTTATATAATATAATTGTTCTAA
The DNA here is from genome assembly GCA_016618105.1 of Dendrobium huoshanense. Classification (NCBI taxonomy): domain Eukaryota; kingdom Viridiplantae; phylum Streptophyta; class Magnoliopsida; order Asparagales; family Orchidaceae; genus Dendrobium; species Dendrobium huoshanense. Next base: position 57,543,425 of record CM028345.1, on the reverse strand, counting down.
TTGTGCTAGAACTCAAGGTTCCTCACCTTTTTTTTAATTTCATGCAAAAACTCTAGTGTCTCACGTGCTTCATTCATTTATCATTTTATGTGTGTGATCTTCATATATAATTAAAAAACAAATCTCTCACTATACTGGTCCTAAATCAACATTGCCTGACTATGGTCCTTCAAACACTATTGTCTATCTATGATCATCTAGCATTCGTTGCATGACTACGATCTTTTGACCATCATTGCCTTCACTATAATTCTCTAACTGCTGTCAGCCAAAAATAATCCTCCAAGCTATTTTGCTTGATAACGATCCTCCAACCTTCATTGCACAACAACAATTCACCAATCACCTTTACTCAACTATAGTCCTCTAGCGACCTTCATACAACTGCGACCCTTTGAATGTCGTTGCCTAAATATAATACTCTGACCATTGTGTCCCAACTACAGTCCTCCATCCACCATTTCTTGATTAAGTTCTCTGACTACAATTTCTCAAATAAGATACTCTTTCCACTAATGCTTGGGTACAATCCTCATACCACATTTAGGGGTTTCAATTTGGGTCAACGAGTCGGGGTCTGATCCAACCCTAATTGACTCAGACTTAAATGAGTTGACACGAACCCAACCCATTTTTACAAACGGGTCAGGTTTTTCTACCAGAACTCGATCCACCGGGTTACCATATTGACCTAACACGACCCACGAACCCGGGTACCGTGGGCTAAGTCTAAACGCGAGTCCTCTATGTGTGAGTCTGGGTTAGACAAAAAATAGATCCGCATGCAGGGAAGAGCAATGCGGGGAGTAGCAATGCGGGGTCGAGCCGCATACGTGGAAGGGTAGCCAGCTTTTCGGGTCAACCGGGTTTTTTTCGAGTTTCCGAGTCAACTCGAACCCACCCCGATTTTTAAACGGATCAGACTTTCGAACCCGACCCATATGGTAAACGGGTTAACCCGAACATGAAAATTTTTTGGTCGAGTTTTCGGTCGGGTCAGATTTTGACACCCTTAACCACAATCGCCCGATTATCATTCATTGTCCTACTTTGCCCAGCTACAAAACTCCTATCTCTGTTGCTTAACAACAATATTTTGATCATCGTCACTTAACTATAATTTCTATAGCACCATTAAATAATTACAATCCTTAAATAACCCTCAACTAATTATTCCACTACCCTTCACTGCCTTTCTATGATCCTTCAGCTTTCATCGGCCAACTATAACCCTTTAACAACATTCTTTTGGTTGTAATCCTCTGGCCACTATCACTATACTATTGTCATTCAACCACCATTGTTTGGCTACAGTCCTTAACCATCATTACCCGATTACAATCCTTTGACTATCATCGCCCAGCTACACTCCTCCAACCTATAAAGCTTGATTATAATTCTTTGACAACTATTGCTTAATTGTGCTACTATGAACTCAATCATCCAAATACATTTCTTCAACCACCTTTGCCTAACTACAATCCTCTAATCACCTTCACTCAATTACAATCCCACTAACCACTTTCACCAACTATTATCCTCCAAACACTAAGCCCCAACTACGATCTTCCGATCATTGTCACCTAATGACTATCTTCTAAGTACCCTAACCTGGCTATGATCATTCAATCACCATCATCCAACTATGATCATCTCTTATCATTATCAAATGACTACAGTCCATTAACCTCCGTCGCTCAAGTACGATCATCTGACCACCATCACCTAACTATATTAATCTAAGCATTGTTACTCAACTACAATTATCCAACCACTATCACCTAACTACAATCATCTAACAGCTGTTGCACGACTCTATTCCTTTGACCTCTAATGTCTTACTATAATCCTATGCTAATCAATTTTACAATGATATTCCAACCATCATGTGAAAGCCATTTTTCCTTCCAGGTTCGTCCGGACGAAGTTTTTTCTTCCAGGTTCGTCCAGGACGATCAGTTCAAAATCAGGTGACAGAGAAGTTCATCCCAGGATGAAGTACGGTTCGTCCGTACGAAATTTGTCCAGAGAGCAACTCGTCCAGGAACGATAACAATTTCGTCTGAACGAAATTCGTCCAGTGGGAAAATAGTCCCGGGACGATTTTGGATCGTCTAGGACGATCTGCATACATATATAATGGTTTGAGAACTTTTTGAAGAGAGAGAAAGCTCATGAGAGAGAAAATCGAATGAAAATGAAGAAAATTGATTTTTGGGCGACTTCGGTCCGTTTTTGTTCGTCGCTGTAGTTGGAAAAGTTGACCGACTCGAGGTAAGACATATTCCGCCTTTCTCAATTTTCAGAAACGAGAATTTTGACGACTTTTCTGTCTCGGATTTTATTTCCGTTAGCGAATATTAAGTTTCGTTTCGCACTGATGAACTTTTTACCACGTAACTTTTGGTATGTTTCTGAGATAATATTTGTGCACGTTTTGAGTATTTTATGGAAGATTTTTACTGGGTATTTTGGATTCTGCGGCGTTTTAATCGAATTACGAATTATGTGGATGTTGAAAAATATTGCTTCAGTATAATAAAAGTCCTACAATGATGTTTTGTATTATCTGTGGTAACTTGGTAAATTTCTGAATCAGTGAATTCTGTGTAAATTCCGTATACTGTCGTTATGTCGCTGACGATTTTTCTAACGAAATCTGATTTTCTGAATTGAATGCTTTGATGTGCTGTGATATCAGAAGGGAGTTATAAGGGGCCGGAATCCTTTGTGATTCCATTGTCTGGGTCAGGAAAATCTAAAAACAAGTTCTGTTCTGAAAAATATGTATATCTGTTCTGTTCTGGTGCTATAAGCACAAAGGGAGACATAAGGGGCTAGAATTCGTTGAGATTCTGTCTGTGTCAGGGAAGGGAGGCATAAGGGGCCAGAATCCGTTGAGAATCTGTCAGGGTCCGGGAATTTAAAATGTGTTATATGATATGTGATCTGATATTGAAACATGATTTTATTTGATTTGAAATCTGCTCCGTACGATTATGTTTGTTCTGTGAAATCTGATTTGAATGTTCTGCTATGTGATATGAATTCAATTCTTCTGTACCGATTATTTGATTTCTATTTGATATCTGTTCTGTATGCTTATCCGAATTTTGTACGGCTACTATTATGATGTATTTTTTGGTTGTGAATTTCTGGATATTTTGATTGGCGATTGTAGTCTTGCAGAGCTGTTAGCTCATACTTGTTATCTGCGTGGTTTTCAGGTTCTGGGAAAGGAAATGAGATCTTAGACTAACAGTTCTATGTCTGATCAGTGATTATGTATTTTGTAATTTTGATTTTTATACAGTCATTGCTTTTCTGTTCTGTTCTTTCTGTTGGTAGCCATGCATTGTATTGTACATAATTATTTTGATGAAAGGAGAAAATGATAAATGAACTGTTCTGTATATTTGAAAGTTATAGTAGCTCTGTGTTTCTGTTCTGTATGTCTGAAAAAAATTTCAAAACTGGATCCTGGATTTTCAACATTTGTCGCGGTCCGACGTGAAGGGATTCGTTCCGGTCGAGTTGGGTCGTGACACATCATCACCTAACTAATATTCTTTGACGACCATCATGTGATTACGGTCCTTCAGCCTTCATTGCAATAATATTTTTATACTAGAATGATAGAGAGCAATGGAAAATTAGAGCTTTATATTCATCATCAATTTTGAATCAATCAATAAAAGATCTAAAATGAGCTAATAAATCACTAACATTTAGATTTTTCTGCCAAAATAATGATCACTCCAAATTAAAACATGAATTCCACTAACAAATAATAAGGAGACTACAAATCAAGGAGCATACAAACATAAATTAAATCCCTTTATATAATGAGATAGTAGTAGATATCACTAAAATAGAGGCAAACCTCTTCAAAAGCAACTTACCTCTTCCTTATAATTATTTGGTTAAACATATGATTAGCAAGCAATAACACTTTGGTTATGCTCCCTCTCTCAATAAATAGTAAGCACTCTTCTATGCTTACCCACACCATAAAGGTAAAAGGCCACATCAAAGCAAATGTAGTATAGTAGTAAAAATTATAAATGTCAAGGAAAGCATATCCATTATATTTCCTTATTTTCTTAGTAAGTCACCTCAAATGCTTTTTTTTTTTTTTTTTTTTTGTATGATGCTCTCCTTACCAACTAAAGGTAGCACATTTTCTAATTTCTTAAAAAGATGATAATAACCATCTCTTTCTCTGCTGCTTCCCCTAACAGTTCTTCATAAAGACTTGCACATGAAAAAACAATAACATGTATAAAGATGAATCTTGAAGTTAGTGAGTTCATTTTCAAATCCCAATAAGTTCTAATAAAAAATCAAGCAAAAAATTAGCTTTCTAAACTCCAATTGACATGTTTTAATATGAGTTATAAAAATATTACTCATTCAGATTTTCATTTGGGATAACTTTTTTACTATTTTCTAAAGCAGTTTTTTAGTACGAATTTGTTTTGAACAAAGCTGTAACAAACAAAGCCTCGGGCTTCATTTGGGACGACTTTCTTATTGCTTTCAAAAGCACTTTTTTAATACAAATTTTTTTAGTTTAAGAATTTTTTTTTAAAAAGCTGGTTTAGCAGGAAGAAAATTGTCCCAAATGAAACCTCAATCTCATGTAAAATCCCGCAACTTCAGAGATCAAGTAAAGAAAACATAAAAGGGAAATTGATCTTAAGCATATGTTCAAACAAAATTTTAAGGAAAAATGATGAAACGGGTGATAAATAAATTTGTAATAATACCCTCACCTGAAAAAGGAAATAACAACTTATGGAAAATAAAGTTCTGCATTTTTCATTAAATAGTTAATTTCAAGGCTGGAAACAATTAAACATTCATACAAAACAAATTAAAATTTTAAACAAAGCGATACTTCTTCTACAGAACACTAAACAAGCTGCAGCCCTAAGTCAAACCACAATGACAACAGCATCAAAATTTTATCCCATGATGTGGGATCAATTACATGAATCGTGTGATCGACTAAAACATTAAAAATTTTATAACCCTCTAACCACATTCTTTTGGTTGTAATCCTCTGGCCACTATCACTATACTATTGTCATCCAACCACTATTGTTTGGCTACAGTCCTCTAATCATCATCACCTGACTACAATCCTTTGACTATTATTGCCCAGCTACACTCTTCCAGCCTCTAAAGCTTGATTATAATCCTTTAACAACTATTGCTTAACTGTGCTCCTATGAATTCCATCATCCAACTACACTTCTTTAACCACCTTTACCTAACTACAGTCCTCTAAACACCTTCACTCAATTACAATCCCACTAACCACTATCACCAACTACTACCCTCCAAACACTAAGCCCCAACTACGATCTTCCGACTATTGTCACCTAACGACGGTCCTCTAAGTACCCTCACCTAGCTATGATCATTCAATCACCATCATTCAACTATGATCCTCTCTTATCATTATCACATGACTACAAGCCTTTGACCTCCATCGCTCAAGTACGATCATCTGACCACCATCACCTAACTATATTCATCTAAGCATAGTTGCTCAACTACAATCATCCAACCACTATCACCTAACTACAATCGTCTAACAGCTGTCGCACGACTCTATTCCTTTGACCTCTAATGTCTTACTATAATCATATGCTAATCAATTTTACAATGATATTCCAACCATCATCACCCAACTAATATTCTTTGACGGCCATCATGTGATTACGATCTTTCAGCCTTCATTGCAATAATATTTTTATACAAGAATGATAGAGAGCAATGGAAAATTAGGGCTTTATATTCATCATCAATTTTGAATCAATAAATAAAAGATCTAAAATGAGCTAATAAATCACTAACATTTAGATTTTTTTGCCAAAATAATGTTCACTCCAAATTAAAACATGAATTCCACTAAAAAATAATAAGGAGACTACAAATCAAGGAGCATACAAACATAAATTAAATCCCTTTATAGTTATTAAATAATGAGATAGTAGTAGATATCACTAAAATAGAGGAGCCAAACCTCTTCAAAAGCAACTTACCTCTTCCTATAATTATTTGGTTAAGTATATGATTAGCAAGCAATAACACTTTGGTTATGTTCCCTCTCTCAATAAATAGTAATCACTCATCCACTATTATGCCTATGCTTACCCACACAATAAAGGTAAAAGGCCACATCAAAGCAAATGTAGTATAGTAGTAAAAATTATAAATGTCAAGGAAAGCATATCAATTATATTTACTTATTTTCTTATTATGTCACCTCAAACCACTTTGATGCATTTGCTTGTATGATGCTCTCTTTACCAACTAAAGGTAGCACATTTTCTATATTTTTTTTATAGAAAATTTAGAAAATCTTACAAGATGTAGCTCAACAAGGACAAATCATCCATTTTCATAAGAAGAAAGATGTGTCCAATACAACTAAAATGCACTTTCATCTACTATAAAACTTGCCATTTTTAATGAATAAAATGTAGTGGCTTGCTAGCACTTATAAATCACATCAGTTGCTATTATCTATCACCAACTAATCAATAATGATCATAGTAGCAAATAGGACCAAACAATGCTAATAATTTCTTAAAAAGATGATAATAACCATCTCTTTCTCTCTCCCTCTTTCTCTGCTGGTTCCCCCAACATTTAATCATAAAGGCTTGCACATGGAAAAACAATAACAATTCTAATTAAATTTTGTATAAAGATGAATCTTGAAGTTAGTGAGTTCATTTTCAAATCCCAATAAGTTCTAAAAAAAAATCAAGCAAAAAATTAGCTTTCTAAACTCCAATTGACATGTTATAATATGAGTTATAAAAATATTATTCTTTCAGGCTTTCATTTGGGATAACTTTTTTACTATTTTCTAAAGCAGTTTTTTAATGCGAAATTTGTTTGAACAAAATTGTAACAAACAAAGCCTCGGGCTTCGTTTGAGACTGATACGTCATCACAAAATTGGCTTGACCGGGCACGAATCTCGAGGCAGAAGCTAGTTGGAAACTTAAAAAATTAATTTCGGGAGCATATGAACTCCGATTTCAACGAGCTTACAGTCAAACTGAGCGACTCGAAATTACGAACCCAACGACACCAAGATCAACCCAATCCGAGCCCAAATGAGTCCAAATCAAGAGTTCAAAGCGCTGTTGGAAGGTTCAAACCGCAATTTGAGTTACCAAACGGTCTCCGATTTTGACGACCTTATACTCAAATCGAACGGCTCGACGAGACGAATCCAACGAGCCCAAGATCATCGAATTCCGACATCATTAAGGCCTTGAAATGTCCAACGAACGGTACATGATCAAAGGATTCGATATCGGCCGTCCATTCAAACCACTCCCAATTCGCCCTTGATCTCACGCCTATTTACGGGCTATGCCACTCCAGAAAAACTATAAATAGAGCCCTCATTCTACACCAAGGGAACTCAAGTGAAGAGAGAGAAGAAGAAGAGAAGGAGAAGGAGAAAGGGGAATAGGAGATTCCTCACCTCCTCGACCAACGCCGTCGGAGTTTTTCCTGCCGCCTGAAGACGCCGAAGCTCTGCCGGATTTTCAGGAAACGCAGGGAATTCGCAAGATTTTGTGAATTTCGTGGAAGAAACAAGTTGTATTTGGATTATCCCGACTTGTGGGACGAAATCCGCCATTTGTAATCTACGAAAACACTAGTGGAAATTTGCAACTGGGCGAGACCCCGTGGTTTTTTCCCTTTTTGGGTTTTCCACGTAAAAACTCTTGGTGTTCACTTTCTCTTTTCTGTCTGTGTGCGAAATACCCGTGCAACGCTAGGACGCGAATTTACAAACTCTACCGCCGTGTATATTCTCGCACGCAACAGAGACGACTTTCTTATTGCTTTCAGAAGCAATTTTTTAATACAATTTTTTAGTTTAAGAATTTCTTTTTTTATAAAAAAAAGCTGGTTTAGCGGGAATAAAGCTGTCCCAAATAAAGCCTCGATCTCATGTAAAATCCCGCAACTTCAGAGATCAAGTAAAGAAAGCATAAAAGAGAAATTGATCTTAAGCATATGTTCAAACAAAATTTTAAGGAAAAATGATGAAACGGGTGATAAATAAATTTGTAATAATACCCTCACCTGGAAAAAGAAATAACAACTTCATGGAAAATAAAGTTCTGCATTTTTCATTAAATGGTTAATTCCAAGGCTGGAAACAATTAAACATCCATACAAACAAAATTAAAATCGTAAACAAAGCGATACTTCTTCTAACGAACACTAAACAAGCATCTGCCCTAAGTCAAACCACAATGACAACAACATCAAGTTTTTATTCCATGATGTGAGATCAATTACATGAATCATGCTTTTTTATTATGTTCTATTAAGAGTCAAAATCTCCTTTAAATCTAATAAATATCATTTCTAATATTTTCTAATTAGGTCAACCTCTACCTTTCTTAATATAGGCCAAATTTAATGCATCTCCTCCTAATTGGGTCATCAAAAAACATATATTTTATATGACCAAATAATCTAAGACGACTCTCTCTAATCTTCTCAGCCACAAGAGCTCCTCTAACCTTTTCGCATATATACCCGCTTCACATTTTGTCTCTAATAGTAAAAGCCACTCATCCAACAAAGCATTCTCATGTCTACAACACTTTACAAACGGAACACTAAAATAATCATTAATTTAGCTGACCATGTTAGTTTTGTTTGGAATATGATTGTGTCTATCAATCAAGTTGTATTGTTGCCTCGGAACTCAATTCCATTGGTTGAGCTCGTTGGGAGATTGTAGGAGGTCCTCCCCCCTGCTTGGATTCAGGTGTTTTACACCAGAGAATTTTTTTTCTATATAACTGTATAGCACTGTGACACTATGTATCTGAGCACTACAGCAATATATAATTTTTTTAGAGATGGATAGAGAGAGCTGGGCAATTTTCTTTCTCGTTTTACATTGCATCTCTTGGTGATTTAATTATATATCTTTGTTAGTTATAGTACGAGAACAATGTGAGAGAGAAGAGAGACAAGGAGAGAGCGAGAGAGAAAGAGATCTGCACAAATTTTTCTCAATTTTCATAGTAAATTTTTAGATGTGGTGTAGCTCTATGATTTTTTTTTTTTCCAAGTTCATATTTTTCCATGTTAAATCCCGATTTTCTTTCCTTTCACTGCCTTATCTTTCTTGTTTGTGTTAGTTGTGTGATTTTACTTCCCTAGCAGACCATTTGTTAAATATTAAGTTATCAATATCACAAAATACAAACAAAAGACACCAGGCAATCATAGCCATCTTAAACATAAAATTTGTAGGGCGTTCAAAGATGGAGGCAAGTTCAAGGAAGTCTGAAATACATAAGAAGTCTAAATTATTTGACTACTGTTGCCAATTTTGCATCAAACTTATCAGAATCTACTAGAAGTACAGAAAGGAAAGAGGTGTGCACAATGATCATCTTTTGACCCCAAGTTCGAAGCAAACCTCATCATTATTTCCAGAAGCAGATCCAATTTGCAATAAACATACCATAAAAATAACCTAAATTAATTTCTGGCATACTTCTGTGGAATTGTTCATGAACATCAAGTGGCAGAACCATCTTTATTCCAGAAAAGCAGTTTAATCCAAGTAATTTACAACTGAAGAAGTTTTAATATGACCTCTAAAGCATATTTCCACTTTCCTCGATCATCCAGGATATATTACACATCTGTGGCAACTCCAGAATTATTGAAATCATTTATAATCTACGACCATAGGTAGGAGAGATTATTCTGTGCAGAATTAGAATGTATTCGGAGACGAATCTGAACGCGCCACATCATCGGATGCACCGGACCCCGGTTATGTGGCATGCCCGAATTCACCTCCAAACTCGTTCGGATTCCGCACAATATAATTTTCCCATAGGAGAAGGAACCAACCCAGCCTACCAGGACTCCAGTCTCCAAAATAAAACCTTACTAGCCCTTCCTCAGCTATTTCTCTCACAACAGTATACCACCATGCTTTTTAACCACTGCCCTCGTCAACCATTATCTGCAACTTTCCATTTCTCATCCACTTCATTCCTTATTCATCCATTAGCCCTCGTCTTCTTCATTTGTCCCTCTAAAACAGAACCAACACCAAGGCTCATATATAATAACCAAAAGATTAAGAAAAGGTTACATAAAATTTTGAGCTCGCATTTTTTCTAACACTCTCACTTCGGTGTTCCATGTTTGGAAAAGTACTACTTCAATTCCCAGTTTTACAACGGCAGCATTTTCATATCTACTGAAAGGGCTGGTGTCAGGTTTTTTACAAAATTATGGGATCAAATAGTAATCAACTACTATAGTCACCAAGCATCAAATTGTTGCAGTTGTGGAAAGTCGGAGAGTCGTAATTCATATTAGACAACTCAAAATACAGGGAAGTTGTAATATTTTTACCATATTGAAGGACAGTTGCTTGATTTAAGGTTTCCATTTACCAGAGAAAAGATGAGATGAATTGCTCTTGTTTAGGAGAAATTATTTTGTGCGGATACCAGCCAGAAAGAACTGTCAGGGTTTGTCTCAATAAACAGTAAAAACACAGCATAAACAGTAAAAATACAGAGACAAACCGGACGGTTCTTTTCTTCCGGTGTTCACATAGAATAATTCATTCTTGTTTAGGGGAATCGTTGAGACTTTCCAATTTTATGGTTGTAATGGTTGACTAATGGGATTCATCGCAATTTAAATCTTGAAATTCCTCCTCCACTAGATGTGATGGGAAAAGTAGAAAAGAGAGTTGATAGCAGATTACTCGAGTGAGATCTTATCGTCAATATTTTAGCAGAAAGGGCCCCTATATTTCAGTATTGCTTCTTTATAAATATATCCAAGTGCAATTTGATTGCTTTAGTCGATCACACAATCATATAAATTCCCAAAATTTAAATGCAAAAACACAATGTATTTTATAATGTTAAATAATTATAAATTTGTTACCAATCTGAATCTATGCCTCTATCTCACCAAGAGTTAACTGACCAACGCAATAAACTTGCATGGAGTTAAATCAAGTTCAGCTTTAACTTAATTTACTTTTGGCCAATTTAGTCCCCCACTGCATCTGGCTATTCGCTGAAAACTCGTATCTTCTAACTGCTAGCGCATTTGTAGAGCAAGGAGCAAGAACAGGATAGACAGTGAAAGGTAAGTTGTCCCATATTACAAGTCTATTTGTGGCACTAGGTAATCTACTAAACACTACTTGATGCGGGAAACTCCTCTACTTGGAGATGAATACTTATTCACTAGCTTTTGCTATCTATTGGGAGAATGTAAAAATGTCATCAACTTGGGGGCAATTCATCTGGGTCCTACCAAAAAGTAGCTATTCATGTTAGACTTAATCTTCTTCATGTTGTACTAGATCTAGCATACTCTTATTAGAAACAACTAGTTTTTAGTGTCACAACACTACTATTAAAATAGAATGAGCTATTAACTACTTCATTGGAGAGCCCATCAGAGACTAAACATAGTGCATTTTCTAGGGTTATACGCGCACAATTTTTTTTGAATGGCTTGTAGGTCTTACAGATGGAGATGTTACTTTCTATTATGCTAAGACTAAGAAATAAGTAAGGACTTCCTCACTTGAATGGTATATGAAATATACAGCCTAAAATTGAAATTGATCTAATGAGAGCCAAACCAGAACCCTAGCACCAATTTCAGGGCTTATTATTATATTTGACAACTACCATCTTAAGATAAGTTATGCCCATAATTTTTTAGAATTCAAATCTACATCTGCAATTCCAATAAATGAAAATAAAATCTTGTCATAGAACTAGTCAAACATTTTTTTTCAATGTCCTAAAATATTGTAATGCATATGCATTACCACTGCCAACGATTACAGAAAATATTAACGGAAATCCATAGCATGTATTTGCTAGGCGTATCATGTTCAAAACATGGTTTTTTTATTTGAGAACAAAATTAGCATGCTGTTATAGGCCGAAGCAGAATACATATAAGCTACTTTAGTTAGATAACCACAGAATTCATTTATTTGGAAACCCTAATAATGATATGCACTACAGAACTACAGATGAAAGTGAAAGTAGATGGATGAAGTTGTAGAATAATTAGGGGGACGCCTCACAAAGGAAGACAGATGAGCTCTTCTATATGACATAACCAAACAAAGAATTGAAAAAAAAAAAAAAAACTATTCTAAATATATAAATACCAGAATTTGATGAACAGGAATCCATACCTTCATTGAAAAGTCTATAACAATTCATTCCCATGATTTATCCAAAACTCTGAACTTGTGAATAGCATGCAAACAAAATTAAACATATAAACCGCCCAAAAATTCTGAAAAAAAAAAAACAGGAACTACCCTGCAACTAGAGTGATTTATGATGAAACACCAGAAGTATATTAAATTTTCAGAGAAACTATAAAATCAAGGATTGTAACCAGTCAGAAATCAATATAGACAATAAAGCCCCAAACTTCCATGGCAAAATGTTACTGCAGGTACACATGATAACAAATGGAAGTTCCATAGGAGGATTTGAACAGGAATCCCCATTTATATAGGTAAAGGAGTGAGAAAAATATCAAGTAAAATAAACCAAATACTACTACATGACGCTGAAACCTCCCCAAGATGGGGCAGTTGTGCAGGGTAAATTCTCATTGGCGAACAATAAAGTACAATTTCTAACAACCCTTTATACCTGTAATCATAATTCAAATTCGTCCTCAAGCTTGATAGCCTCTGCTGCTGCCTCCTCTTCTTCATCATCAATTACAAAATATGGGTTGTGGACCTCAGGCCTAAACTTGTATCCTGTGAAGATATAGAAAGCAAGGGTAGCCAGCTCCCCAGCTACCACACTGGTCCAAAGATATCTATACGAGGTAATGGTAACCAAGGCGTAAACCACAACTCGAGTAAAGTAGATGTAGCAAATTACTACAATATAGTATTGCCGGAAAAGTGTGAGCTTCATAAGGTTAACAGCAGCTTTTCCATCCGTCCTAGCCGCCTCACGAAGGTTTTTAATGGACCAGACAATAGGGAAGAGAACAGCACAGCAGCAAATGACATCGACAAGAAGAAAGACTTGCTTCCATGTAACCCAATCTCTGGCGTAAGGTCCAGACTCATCAATCACCACCTGAGCTATGTTTGCAACGACCTGGAGAGGGATTACAATCATGAGCACTTTCTTTTCCTTGTCCTGAAGATACGGCTTAAGGAAGGACCAACCAGTACCAATCAGGACAATCAGAGTGAATAAGGATATTCCTTTCAAGAAACTAAAGATGTAGAAGAGAACGTCCCATCCATGGGCACTGCCAGTACGTTCAATATACAATTTGTCTTCAGCCTCGCATATAAGATTAAGCGCCTTGAGAATGACAACGGCCAGCATGAAGTAGTGGATCCGGTAAGCGGTCTGTCTCTTGCGTAACAAAACAGAAACCCATAGCGCCGCAAGGCTTCCATAAACTAGAAAGAAAAGGAAATAGACAAAAGGCAGGTTGGCGGAACCGGCGGAGAGGTAGACGCTGCGCCCAGAGCCAGGCTCAATGTTGTACATAGCGGATCGAACAGACATAGAGACGTGAATCTGAGGAAGACAATTAGCGAAAAGAAGGGTGTACTGACCCGGAACGGTTACGTTGAAAAGTAAACCAAAGCTAGTGGCGCGGCCGGCCGGAGCCGCGGCCGGGAGATAATCGAAGGTGTAGACGAGCTTGACGAGCTCTGATTGAAGAGCGCAGGTGACATCCAGCTCCTGGATCTGCTGCAAAACGTGGATCCAGGTGTCGCGTGTGCTGAGGAAGAACCCTAGCTGAGAAAAATCGAGGTCAGGATTGGTATCCGAGAGGGAGATCCTGGAGACTTTGAGATCGAGAACGCCAGTACGTGTAAATCCGAACTCGTCGAAGGGGATTATCATTCGGGCGTCATTTTTCACCTCAGTCTGGCGGATCTCCGCCGCCGACGGCGAAATCAACAACGCAGCCACCGCCAGCGGTAGAATAAGAAGCGCCGCCCTTCCGTGGAGAGAGCCAAAGATCTCCATCACTGCTACAGTGATCTGATCTCTCCCCTTCTCCCTCAAACTTTACCAGATGACGAGGCACTTCACGGTCAAAGCGCAGATCGTCGGCGAGGGCAAGAATAGGTTCTTTAGCCTTGTGCAGATATGGCTAGGACGAGAAAAGGCGCTAGAAAAAGGAAAACTACGGACATTTCACGCGGCTGAAGAGAACTATAAAGGGCAAGATTTGATGGGTATTTTCGTTAATCTTCTAAGATATAAGACTAAAATATGGAATAATAGTTTTACCGGACCGACTCTATGTGATAGTTATTTAATTCAATTTATTAAACTTTTTTTAGGATAATTACTCGGATTTTATCTTTTTTTTTATTTTATAAAATTTGATGAAGTATGGAAAATAATAAATCAATAAAAACATATCAAATTACTTATTTTACTGTATTTTATTACATTCTATTGTTGTAATTAAAAAATAAAAAATATTAATTTATGTTTTTTTATTAAAGAATATTAATTATTTAATTATCAAATTATATTGTAAGATATTATAGTATAATATGGTGAGCAGTATAAATCATAAAGCATGTAGGGTACATTTTTATTTTATTCAATTTAATTCTAATTTAATTTTCTAATAAATAATACAAGTAAAATACAGTAATATTGTAAATCCAAATTGATTACATCATGATAGGAATCTCAAATTTATTTTATATGCCAACTATTAAATTTTGCTAAATCTTGATTTTTTCAATTTTTTAGGATTAAAAATTAATCAGAGAAATAAATACCTTAAATTGTTAAAGCAGATGTATTGTGGGACATGTCGTAAGAAAGCTGCTTTAAGAAGCAGAAAGAAAGTCCTCTCAAACGAAGTCTAAATGATTAATCATAAATTGAGCATTATTTTTGTTTTCATTACTGTTTTGATAAAATTTTAAGTTGATTAGGACATGAGATGGGTTGATTAGGCCATGAACTACTCGGTTTTTTTTAATCCATTTGAAACCATTTTTATTCGGCAAATATGTATATTATCATATATATCTTTATAGGTATTTAATAAATATCTAGCGAGTCATGATAGAAGAACTATACCTCAAAGCGAGTCATAATTGCTATGGTGCAGGGACAGAATCATCCTTTATTTTCAGGAGAGAGCAAACTTATAAGTAAAAGTGTAGATATTTCGCATATATGCTGGGGGTCCAAGGGGGCAACGCCCCTTGGCGGGATTCGACCTGTAATAGATGGTGGGAGACAAATTAACTGTCACGACCATACCCGACGGGGACGGATCCCGCCCGAGCCGGATCGCGACGAGAGACTAACTTGCTTATCCAGGATCTGGCTTTGGATTAGGTTACTGAACTGATCTTCCAAATACTTAACTCAACAAACCTACACAGAACAACAGAGCTACTAAAAACATCAAATGCAGCGGAACAAAACATCTATCTTTTTATTTCCTCAAAATAATCATCTACAGAACAGTACATGGCTTTCAACAGAAAGAAAGACAGAACAGGAAAGCCATGACTGTACAAAAATCAAAAGTACAAAAGTACCTAAACTGATCAGACTCTGAAATCTAATCCTGGACTTCCTTGCCCTTCCCAGAACCTGAAAACCACCAGAAAGCAAGGGTGAGCTCAACAGCTCAGCAAAGCAACAAACCACCAATCTAAATTTTCAGAAACCAAAACCAAACTCATCAGACAGAAATCAGATCAGAAATCGGAACAGAATCGGAAATCAGAACTTATACGGACAGATATCAAATCAAAATCAGAGTCGTACAGATCATATCAGAACAGAACAAATCAACAGAGTCAGAATCAAAAATCAGAATCGTACGGATCATATCATGTCATAATCATAATTTCGTACAGAACAGAACAGATACAGAAAACAGATCAGATACATATAGCTAAATGCCCTGACACTGACGGAATCTCTACGGATTCCGGCCCCTTATGCCTCCCTTCCCAGACACTGACTGAATCTCATAGGATCCAGGCCCCTTATGTCTCCCTTTGTGCTCACGGCACCAAAACAGATGTGCTTATAGCACCAGAACAGAATTCATCGGATCCGGAACAGAACAGATATCAGATTTCAGATTTGAGCTCATTTCAGATTTCCCGTTTCACTAACTGAATCTCATAGGATTCAGGCCCCTTATAACTCCCTTTTTATAGCTTATACACATAGCATTCCAATTCAGAAGAAATTCGGACATTTCAGAAATTACCCAAAAATCGGGCAGCACAACGGCAGTATACAGAATTTACACAAAATTCCTGAAAATAACAATTTACCAAATTTGCACAGAATACAGATATTAACATTTCAGAACCTTTATTCTACTGCACAGATAATTTCCAATTCTACAGAAAATTGTAGTCTACGAAAAACATCGCCGAATCAAAAATACCCGGACAAAAATCTTCAAAATATAGTCAAAACGTGCACACCCGGCACGACAACGATATACAGAAACTTACGCGGTAAAAACTGAACCAATCAAAAGATACGGACGAAAAATCGTAACGAAAACGAAATCCGGACAGAAAATACCGCCAACCGCGACGGAACTGAAAATTGAGAAAGACGGAATGTGCCTTACCTCGAGCACAGCAATTTCCTCAACAGTCACTTCGATCGAAAACGGCTCCGCGTCTTCCCGAAATCAACTTTTTCTTTTTCTCTTTTTCTTCCTCTCTCCTCGGATCAAAATCTGATATTTTATAAAATTTTTCTCTCTCCTCAAAATGACTCATTTCCCTTAAGTAATGCTCATATCGGCCCGGCCGATCGTCTCGATCGTCCTGGACGATCAGACCAATTCCCATCGTCCTGGGACGATTTTTCAGGACGATAATTACTGTTCATAGGCGATAAAAACCCCTATTCTCTGACTTGTGCCATCCACTGATCGTCCCGGGACGATACCTCGATCGGCCTGGACGATCCCTACAGGAAATCACCTGGAGCAATTCTGGGCAGAATCTGGAGCTGAATTCCACTGATCGTCCCAGGACGATCCCAGATCGTCCTGGACGATACTGGAGCAGATCGTGATATTACAATCTCCCCAACTCAGAAAAATGTCGTCCTCGACATTATCCAATCCAAACTCAGTCAAAACAAGTACGGGTACGACCGTCTCATATCAGACTCCTTTTCCCACGTTGCTTCCCGTGCAGTCCGGTGCTTCCACTGGACTTTAACCATCGGAATCTCTTTATTTCTTAACTTTCGGACGTCGTACGCCAAAATCAACTCTGGCTCTTCCTTATACGCCAGATTCTCCTGAATCTCAACCTCGTCAGCTGATACCTTCTTCCCAGAGTCGGATACCCACTTCCTCAGAGTGGATACGTGAAACACATTATGCACATCAGGCATAGAATCAGAAAGCAATAGGCGATAAGCAGCTTTTCCAATTCTTTCCAAAATCTCAAATGGTCCAACATACCTTGGACTAAGCTTGCTCACCTGACCAAATCTGCTCACACCTTTCATCGGGCTGACTTTGACATACACAAAGTCACTAACCTGAAACTCAACAAATCTGTGCTTCTGATTGTAATATTTCTGCTGACGATCTTGAGCGGCTTTCAATCTTTCTCTTATCAAATGGATCTTCTGAGCAGTTTCATCAGCAAAAGTGGCCCCCAAAGCCTGTCTATCTCCGACCTCCGTCAGAGTCAAAGGAGTACGACACTTCCTGCCATACAGAGCCTCGTACGGTGCCATACCGATACTGGACTGAAAACTGTTGTTATAAGCAAACTCAATCAGCGGGATATGATCTTCCCAGCTTCCGCTAAAGTCCAGAACACAAAGTCTCAACAGATCTTCCAATACTTGAATAGTCCTCTCAGACTGTCCGTCGGTCTGAGGATGAAAGGCTGTACTGAAATGCAGTTTCGTACCCAAGCCTTGCTGAATGCCTTTCCAAAGTCTGGAAGTAAAACGTCCATCTCGATCAGATACAATCACACGAGGCACACCGTGCAATCTGACTATCTCTTTCACATATATCTGTGCCAAGCGTTCAACTGAATCCGTCTGTCTGATCGGAAGAAAATGGGCTGACTTCGTCAATCGATCCACAACTACCCAAATGGCATCATGTCCTTGTCGTGATCGAGGAAAACCCATCGCAAAATCCATCGTTACCTCCTCCCATTTCCACTCAGGGATAGGCAACGACTGCAACAGTCCACCTGGTCGCTGATGCTCTGCCTTCACCAACTGACAGGCTTCGCATCTCGACACAAACTCCGCCACATCCTTCTTCATCCCAGGCCACCAGAACAAAAGCTTCATATCAGCGTACATCTTACCACTGCCTGGATGAACAGTGTAGCCTGAATAATGAGATTCATACAGAATCTCCCGCCTCAAATCTCCAAACACAGGTACCCACAACCTGTTCTTACAGAAAATAGTACCAGAATCAGAAATTCGAAGTTCAGGAGTCTTACCAGATCCAATCTGAGCTATCAACTTCGAATAATCAGAATCTGACTTCTGGGCTTCTTGAATCCTTGCTTCCAAAGAAGACTGAATACTCATCTGAGCCAATTCCAAATCACTGGAGGAAATCACCTCCAACTGCAATCTCTCCAAATCACGAATCAGAAAGTCATCACAGGTAAGCTGAATACCTGAGAATCCAGAAGACTTCCTGTTCAAAGCATCTGCTACCACATTCGCCTTCCCAGGCTGATACTAAATAGTCAGGTCATAGTCCTTGATCAACTCGAGCCACCGCCTCTGTCTCAGATTCAAATCCTTCTGAGTAAAAATGTACTTCAGGCTCTTATGATCAGTAAACATCTCACATGTGACGCCATACAGGTAATGACGCCAAATCTTCAAAGCAAAAACAACTGCAGCTAACTCCAAATCATGTGTCGGGTAATTCTTCTCATGTGGTTTTAACTGTCTCGAAGCATAAGCAATTACCTGACCATGCTGCATCAGAACACATCCCAGTCCTTTCAGTGAAGCATCACTGAACACCTGAAAACCTTCCGTACCTGACGGAAGATCTAACACTGGAGCTGAAGTCAAACAATCCTTCAATCGCTGAAAACTAGCTTCACACTCCGGTGTCCAAACAAAAGGAACTGACTTCTGAGTCAGTCTCGTCAAAGGAGTCGAAATCTGTGAAAATCCTTTCACAAACTTCCTGTAATACCCGGCCTGTCACGACCCGACCCGACGGGGACGGATCCCGCCCGAGCCGGATCGCGACGAGAGCTCGCTAAACTTGCTTATCCAGGATCTGGCTTTGGATTAGGTTACTGAACTGATCTTCCAAATTCTTAACTCAACAGAAACACACAGAACAACAGAGCTACTAAAAACATCAAATGCAGCGGAACAAAACATCTATCTTTTCATTTCCTCAAAATAATCATCTACAGAACAGTACATGGCTTTCAACAGAAAGAAAGACAGAACAGGAAAGCCATGACTGTACAAAAATCAAAAGTACAAAAGTACCTAATCGGATCAGACTCTGAAACTAATCCTGGACCTCCTTGCCCTTCCCAGAACCTGAAAACCACCAGAAAGCAAGGGTGAGCTCAACAGCTCAGCAAAGCAACAAACCACCAATCTAAATTCTCAGAAACCAAAACCAAATTCATCAGACAGAAGTCAGATCAGAAATCGAAACATAATCAGAAATCAGAACTTATACGGACAGATATCAAATCAGAATCGGAATCGTACAGATCATATCAGAACAAATCAACAGAGTCAGAATCAGAAATCAGAAATCAGAATCGTATGGAGCATATCATATCGGAATTACAATTTCGTACAGAACAGAACAGATACAGAAAACAAAACAGATACATATAGCTAAATGCCCTGACACTGACGGAATCTCTACGGATTCCGGCCCCTTATGCCTCCCTTCCCAGACACTGACTGAATCTCACAGGATCCAGGCCCCTTATGTCTCCCTTTGTGCTCACGGCACCAAAACAGATGTGCTTATAGCACCAGAACAGAATTCATCGGATCCGGAACAGAACAGATATCAGATTTCAGATTTGAGCTCATTTCATATTTCCCGTTTCACTAACTGAATCTCATAGGATCCAGGCCCCTTATAACTCCCTTTTTATAGCTTACACACATAGCATTTCAAATCAGAAGAAATCCGGACATTTCAGAAATTACCCAAAAATCGGGCAGCACAACGGCAGTATACAGAATTTACACAAAAATTCCTGCAAAGAAAATTTACCGAATTCGCACAGAACATAGATAATCACATTCCAGAACATTTATTCTACTGCACAGAGAATTTACGATTTCACAGAAAATTCCGATCGACTAAAAACACAGTCGAATCAAAAACACCCGGACGAAAATCTTCAAAATATAGTCAAAACGTGCACACCCGGCACGGCAACGATATACAGAAACTTACGCGGTAAAAACTGAATCAATCAAAAGTTACGGACGAAAAATCGTAACGAAAACAAAATCCGGACAGAAAAATACCGCCAACCGCGACGGAACTGAAAATTGAGAAAGACGGAATGTGCCTTACCTCGAGCACAGCAAATTCTTCAACAGTCACTTCGCTCGAAAACGGCTCCGCGTCTTCCCGAAATCAACTTTTCCAAAATCCTCTTTTTCTCTCTCCTCAGACGAAAAATCAGATATTTTTATAAAAATCTTTTCTCTCTCTTCAAATGAGCTGATTTGCCTTAAATCTTCTTCAGATCGGCCTGGCCGATCGTCCAGATCGGCCTGGACGATCAGACCAAAATCCCATCGTCCAGGGACGATTTTTCAGGACGATGTTTACTATTCATAGGCGATAAAAACCTCTACTCACTGACTTGTGCCATCCACTGATCGTCCCGGGACGATACCTCGATCGGCCTGGACGATACCTACAGGAAATCACTTAGAGCAAATTCTGGGCAAAACTGGAGCTGATTTTCTACTGATCGTCCCAGGACGATCCAAAATCGGCCTGGACGATCCTGGAGCAGATTGTGATATTACAATCTCCCCAACTCAGAAAAATGTCGTCCTCGACATTATCCAATCCAAACTCAGTCAAAACAAGTACGGGTACGACCGTCTCATATCAGACTCCTTTTCCCACGTTGCTTCCCGTGTAGTCCGGTGCTTCCACTGGACTTTAACCATCGGAATCTCTTTATTTCTTAACTTGCGGACGTCGTACGCTAAAATCAATTCTGGCTCTTCCTTGTACGCCAGATTCTCCTGAATCTCAACCTCATCAGCTGATACCTTCTTCCCAGAGTCGGATACCCACTTCCTCAGAGTGGATACATGAAACACATTATGCACATCAGGCATAGAGTCAGAAAGCAGTAGGCGATAAGCAGATTTTCCAATTCTTTCCAAAATCTCAAACGGTCCAACATACCTTGGACTAAGCTTGCTCACCTGACCAAATCTGCTCACACCTTTCATCGGGCTGACTTTGACATACACAAAGTCACCGACCTGAAACTCAACAAATCTGTGCTTCTGATTGTAATACTTCTGCTGACGATCTTGAGCGGCTTTCAATCTTTCTCTTATCAAATGAATCTTCTTAGCAGTTTCATCAGCAAAAGTGGCCCCCAAAGCCTGTCTATCTCCGACCTCCGTCAGAGTCAAAGGAGTACGGCACTTCCTGCCATACAGAGCCTCGTACGGTGCCATACCGATACTGGACTGAAAACTGTTGTTATATGCAAACTCAATCAGTGGAATATGATCTTCCCAGCTTCCGCTAAAGTCCAGAACATAAAGTCTCAACAGATCTTCCAGTACCTGAATAGTCCTCTCAGACTGTCCGTCGGTCTGAGGATGAAAGGCTGTACTAAAATGCAGTTTCGTACCCAAGCCTTGCTGAATGCCTTTCCAAAGTCTGGAAGTAAAACGTCCATCTCGATCAGATACAATCACACGAGGCACACCGTGCAATCTGACTATCTCATTCACATATATCTGTGCCAAACGTTCAACTGAATCTGTCTGTCTGATCGGAAGAAAATGGGCTGACTTCGTCAATCGATCCACAACTACCCAAATAGCATCATGTCCTTGTCATGATCGAGGGAAACCCATAGCAAAATCCATCGTTACCTCCTCCCATTTCCACTCAGGGATAGGCAACGACTGCAACAGTCCACCCGGTCGCTGATGCTCTGCCTTCACCAACTGACAGGCTTCGCATCTCGACACAAACTCCGCCACATCCTTCTTCATCCCAGGCCACCAGAACAAAAGCTTCATATCAGCGTACATCTTACCACTGCCTGGATGAACAGTGTAGCCTGAATGATGAGATTCATACAGAATCTCCCGCCTCAAATCTCCAAACACAGGTACCCACAACCTGTTCTTACAGAAAATAGCACCAGAATCAGAAATTCGAAGTTCAGGAGTCTTACCAGATCCAATCTGAGCTAGCAACTTCGAATAATCAGAATCTGACTTCTGGGCTTCCTGAATCCTTGCTTCCAAAGAAGACTGAATGCTCATCTGAGCCAACTCCAAATCACTGGAGGAAATCACCTCCAACTGCAATCGCTCCAAATCACGGATCAGAAAGTCATCACAGGTAAGCTGAATACCTGAGAATCCAGAAGACTTCCTGCTCAAAGCATCTGCTACCACATTCGCCTTCCCAGGCTGATACTGAATAGTCAGGTCATAGTCCTTGATCAACTCGAGCCACCGCCTCTGTCTCAGATTCAAATCCTTCTGAGTAAAAATGTACATCAGGCTCTTATGATCAGTAAACATCTCACATGTGACGCCATACAGGTAATGACGTCAAATCTTCAAAGCAAAAACAACTGCAGCTAACTCCAGATCATGTGTCGGGTAATTCTTCTCATGTGGTTTCAACTGTCTCGAAGCATAAGCAATTACCTGACCATGCTGCATCAGGACACAACCCAGTCCTTTCAGTGAAGCATCACTGAACACCTGAAAACCTTCCGTACCTGACGGAAGTGCCAACACTGGAGCTGAAGTCAAACAATCCTTCAATCGCTGAAAACTAGCTTCACACTCCGGTGTCCAAACAAAAGGAACTGACTTCTGAGTCAGTCTCGTCAGAGGAGTCGAAATCTGTGAAAATCCTTTCACAAACTTCCTGTAATACCCGGCCATGCCCAAGAAACTACGTACCTCAAATACCGTAGTCGGCCTTGGCCAATCAGCAACCGCCTGAATCTTCTGGGGATCTACAGAAATGCCTTCTCCGCTAATCACATGCCCCAGAAATGAAATGCTCTTCAGCCAGAATTCGCACTTGGAGAACTTGGCATACAGCTGATGCCTCCTCAGAGTCTCCAATACAATCCTAAAATGTCTGGCATGCTCATCCTCAGATGCAGAATATACCAGAATATCATCGATGAAGACGATCACAAACTGATCCAAATACTCCCTGAATACTCGGTTCATCAAATCCATGAAAATCGCAGGCGCATTGGTTACCCCAAAAGGCATAACCAAAAACTCGTAGTGCCCGTACCGAGTACTGAAAGCAGTCTTCACCACATCAGATTCCTTTACCTTCACCTGATAATAACCGGATCTCAAATCAATCTTCGAAAATACCGAAGATCCGAAAAGCTGGTCAAACAAGTCGTCTATCCGAGGCAAAGGATACTTGTTCTTGATCGTGGTCTTGTTCAAATCTCTGTAATCAATACACATACGGAGTGTACCGTCCTTCTTCTTCACAAACAGAACAGGTGCTCCCCAAGGAGAAACACTAGGACATACAAACCCTCTGTCAACCAACTCCTGAAGCTGAACTTTCAACTCAGAAAGTTCTTTCGGTGCCATCCTGTACGGAGCTTTCGATATCGGAGCTGTACCCGGAAAAACATCGATAGAGAATTCCACATCTCTATCCGGAGGTAAACCAACCAACTCCTCAGGAAAAACATCCACAAACTCCCGTACCACAGGGATCTCAGAAACAGAACCAACCTCCAGGTTCAGATCCCGCACCGAAGCCAAAAATACTGGATATCCTTTCTTCCACATTCTGCTCACCTCTAACGCAGAAATCAGACTGGAGAGAACACCTCGTAATCCCTGAAATACAACTCTCTCTCCAGCCACAAGCAAACTCACTTGCTTCTTCAGACAGTCAATCTGAGCCTCATACCGACTCAGCCAATCCATTCCCAGAATCACATCATACGAAGAAATCGGCAATCGAATCAAACTCGATTTCCACTTCTTGCCAGAAATCTCAATCTCACACAAACAAAACTGTCGAGCAATCAATGGATTCCCAGCCGGTAAAATCACAGACAAAGAAACCGGTAAAACCATCGAATCCAAATGTAAAAGCTCAAAACAATGCTCGGACAGAAAAGAATGACTCGCTCCAGAGTCAAACAAAACACGACAGGGCTGATCAGAAATGTAAACCGTACCTGTCACCACATCGGGAGCATCTCGAGCCTCCTGCTGACTCAAGCTGTAAACTCGTGGCTGAACTGGAGCAGGAGCTGAAGCAACAGAACTACTCTGCTCCCTCTGAATCGTAGGTGGTCTCCGTGGTGCAGAACTAGAACCACCACCTCTACCAGTAAATCCCTCAGGACGTGGAGGAACAGTCCTCGGTCTTCCTGCTGCTGAACCAACAGGTCTGACTAAGCCCTCAGATCGCTGATCATATCCCATCTGTGGACATTCCGCAATCCTATGTCCCGGCTGACCACATCTGAAACAAAGACCAGCTATCCTGTAGCACTGGCCATGGTGTCGCCGTCCACAACTCTGGCACACAGGTGCCGAACTGACAGATCCAGAACTAGTCGTACTGGTAGCAGTACCAGACGATCTTCCGCTCCTTCTGGAATCTCCAGATCCAGAACCAGGAAAAAATCTCCTCTTCCCAGAGGAACCACTGCCAGAAGTCTCACCTCCAAACCTCTTCCTACTCGCAGACCACCGCTGCTGAGTAGTCGTCATGTCGTTCTCAATCAGACGAGCTCGCTCCACAAGCTCAGAGAAATCAGTAATCCGGAACGGTATCAAAGGCTGCCTCAAAGTGTCTCGTAAGCCTCTCAGAAACCTGTAGCACCTCTCAGCAGACGTGCTAACCAGCTGCGGAGCGTACCTGGCTAATGCAGTAAACTCAGCCTCGTACTGCATCACCGTCTTGCTCCCCTGAACCAGCCTCAGAAAACTCTCCTGCATCTGCTGTCGTGCAGAAGGGGGAACAAACCAGTCTCTGAATACCTCAGTGAACTCTTCCCAAGTGATCAAAGAGTTCAATCTACCCTGAAATCTGGCTGCCTGCTGGCCATCCCACCAGTGCTCAGCCTCTCCGTCCAACAGAAAAACAGCTAACGGAACCTTCCTGTCTGCAGGACACTGCATCCCGTCAAAAGTCTTCTCTAATCTCCTCAGCCACTCCTCAGCAGCTCTGGGCTCAACAGCGCCCTCAAACCTCGGAGGCTTCAACCTCAAAAATAACTGCAGGTGTCGATCAATGTCCTCAGATCGAACAGTAGAAGCTCTGCTCTGAGTCTCGCTCATCATCTGAGCAACAAGTGAAGCAAACTGGGACAGTGTGTCAGCACCGACCACTGGGGCTGTACTCCCCACTGGTGCTGCCTGATCGTCACTCTGACCGTCTGTCATGTCTGGGTCTGGCTGATCCATACAGAAAAATCCAGAAAATCCGGAAAACTATCACAAAAACAACACAAAATAACACAATAAAAAGCCAAACGACCCAAAACTACCTCCCAGACAGACTCACTGATCACTTCCTAGAGCTCTGTTTCACAATCCAACCTGTTTCCAAAACCAGTGCTCTGATACCACAAAAGCTTGTCACGACCCGACCCGACGGGGACGGATCCCGCCCGAGCCGGATCGCGACGAGAGCTCGCTAAACTTGCTTATCCAGGATCTGGCTTTGGATTAGGTTACTGAACTGATCTTCCAAATTCTTAACTCAACAGAAACACACAGAACAACAGAGCTACTAAAAACATCAAATGCAGCGGAACAAAACATCTATCTTTTCATTTCCTCAAAATAATCATCTACAGAACAGTACATGGCTTTCAACAGAAAGAAAGACAGAACAGGAAAGCCATGACTGTACAAAAATCAAAAGTACAAAAGTACCTAATCGGATCAGACTCTGAAACTAATACTGGACCTCCTTGCCCTTCCCAGAACCTGAAAACCACCAGAAAGCAAGGGTGAGCTCAACAGCTCAGCAAAGCAACAAACCACCAATCTAAATTCTCAGAAACCAAAACCAAATTCATCAGACAGAAGTCAGATCAGAAATCGAAACAGAATCAGAAATCAGAACTTATACGGACAGATATCAAATCAGAATCGGAATCGTACAGATCATATCAGAACAAATCAACAGAGTCAGAATCAGAAATCAGAAATCAGAATCGTATGGAGCATATCATATCGGAATTACAATTTCGTACAGAACAGAACAGATACAGAAAACAAAACAGATACATATAGCTAAATGCCCTGACACTGACGGAATCTCTACGGATTCCGGCCCCTTATGCCTCCCTTCCCAGACACTGACTGAATCTCACAGGATCCAGGCCCCTTATGTCTCCCTTTGTGCTCACGGCACCAAAACAGATGTGCTTATAGCACCAGAACAGAATTCATCGGATCCGGAACAGAACAGATATCAGATTTCAGATTTGAGCTCATTTCAGATTTCCCGTTTCACTAACTGAATCTCATAGGATCCAGGCCCCTTATAACTCCCTTTTTATAGCTTACACACATAGCATTTCAAATCAGAAGAAATCCGGACATTTCAGAAATTACCCAAAAATCGGGCAGCACAACGGCAGTATACAGAATTTACACAAAAATTCCTGCAAAGAAAATTTACCGAATTCGCACAGAACATAGATAATCACATTCCAGAACATTTATTCTACTGCACAGAGAATTTACGATTTCACAGAAAATTCCGATCGACTAAAAACACAGTCGAATCAAAAACACCCCGACGAAAATCTTCAAAATATAGTCAAAACGTGCACACCCGGCACGGCAACGATATACAGAAACTTACGCGGTAAAAACTGAATCAATCAAAAGTTACGGACGAAAAATCGTAACGAAAACGAAATCCGGACAGAAAAATACCGCCAACCGCGACGGAACTGAAAATTGAGAAAGACGGAATGTGCCTTACCTCGAGCACAGCAAATTCTTCAACAGTCACTTCGCTCGAAAACGGCTCCGCGTCTTCCCGAAATCAACTTTTCCAAAATCCTCTTTTTCTCTCTCCTCAGACGAAAAATCAGATATTTTTATAAAAATCTTTTCTCTCTCTTCAAATGAGCTGATTTGCATTAAATCTTCTTCAGATCGGCCTGGCCGATCGTCCAGATCGGCCTGGACGATCAGACCAAAATCCCATCGTCCAGGGACGATTTTTCAGGACGATGTTTACTATTCATAGGCGATAAAAACCTCTACTCACTGACTTGTGCCATCCACTGATCGTCCCGGGACGATACCTCGATCGGCCTGGACGATACCTACAGGAAATCACTTAGAGCAAATTCTGGGCAAAACTGGAGCTGATTTTCTACTGATCGTCCCAGGACGATCCAAAATCGGCCTGGACGATCCTGGAGCAGATTGTGATATTACACGGCCATGCCCAAGAAACTACGTACCCCAAATACCGTAGTCGGCCTTGGCCAATCAGCAACCGCCTAAATCTTCTGGGGATCTACAGAAATACCTTCTCCGCTAATCACATGCCCCAGAAATGAAATGCTCTTCAGCCAGAATTCACACTTGGAGAACTTGGCATACAGCTGATGCCTCCTCAGAGTCTCCAATACAATCCTCAAATGTCTGGCATGATCATCCTCAGAAGCAGAATATACCAGAATATCGTCGATGAAGACGATCACAAACTGATCCAAGAACTCCCTGAATACTCGGTTCATCAGATCCATGAAAATAGCGGGCGCATTGGTTACCCCAAAAGGCATAACCAAAAACTCGTAGTGCCCGTACCGAGTACTAAAAGCAGTCTTCACCACATCAGATTCCTTCACCTTCACCTGATAATATCCGGATCGCAAATCAATCTTCGAAAACACCGAAGATCCGGAAAGCTGGTCAAACAAGTCGTCTATCCGAGGCAAAAGATACTTGTTCTTGATCGTAGCCTTATTCAAATCTCTGTAATCAATACACATACGGAGTGTACCGTCCTTCTTCTTCACAAACAGAACAGGTGCTCCCCAAGGAGAAACACTAGGACGTACAAACCCTCTGTCAACCAACTCCTGAAGCTGAACTTTCAACTCAGAAAGTTCTTTCGGTGCCATCCTGTACGGAGCTTTCGATATCGGAGCGGTACCCGGAAAAACATCGATAGAGAACTCTACATCTCTATCCGGAGGTAAACCAACCAACTCCTCAAGAAAAACATCCACAAACTCCCGTACCACAGGGATCTCAGAAACAGAACCAACCTCCAGGTTCAGATCCCGCACCGAAGCCAAAAATACTGGATATCCCTTCTTCCACATTCTGCTCACCTCTAACGCAGAAATCAGACTGGAGAGAACACCTCGTAATCCCTGAAATACAACTCTCTCTCCAGCCACAAGCAAACTCACTTGCTTCTTCAGACAGTCAATCTGAGCCTCATACTGACTCAGCCAATCCATGCCCAGAATCACATCATACGAAGAAATCGGCAATCGAATCAAACTCGATTTCCACTTCTTGCCAGAAATCTCGATCTCACACAAACAAAACTGTCGAGCAATCAATGGATTCCCAGCCGGCAAAATCACAGACAAAGAAACCGGTAAAACCATCGAATCCAAATGTAAAATCTCAAAACAGTGCTCGGACAGAAAGAATGACTCGCTCCAGAGTCAAACAAAACACGACAAGGCTGATCAGAAATGTAAACCGTACCTGTCACAACATCCGGAGCATCTCGAGCCTCCTGCTGACTCAAGCTGTAAACTCGTGGCTGAACTGGAACAGGAGCTGAAGCAACAGAACTACTCTGCTCCCTCTGAATCGTAGGTGGTCTCCGTGGTGCAGAACTAGAACCACCACCTCTACCAGCAAATCCCTCAGGGCGTGGAGGAACAGTCCTCGGTCTTCCTGCTGCTGAACCAACAGGTCTGACGAAGCCCTCAGATCGCTGCTCAAATCCCATCTGTGGACATTCTGCAATCCTATGTCCCGGCTGACCACATCTGAAACAAAGACCAGCTATCCTGTAGCACTGGCCATGGTGTCGCCGTCCACAACTCTGGCACACAGGTGCCGAACTGACAGATCCAGAATTAGTCGTACTGGTAACAGTACCAGACGATCCTCCGCTCCTTCTGGAATCTCCAGATCCAGAACCAGGAACAAATCTCCTCTTCCCAGAGGAACCACTGCCAGAAGTCTCTCCTACAAACCTCTTCCTACTCACAGTCCACCGCTGCTGAGTAGCCGTCATGTCGTTCTCAATCAGACGAGCTCGCTCCACAAGCTCAGAGAAATCAGTAATCCGGAACGGTATCAAAGGCTGCCTCAAAGTGTCTCGTAAGCCTCTCAGAAACCTGTAGCACCTCTCAGCAGACGTGCTAACCAGCTG
Organism: Dendrobium huoshanense; assembly: GCA_016618105.1. Classification (NCBI taxonomy): domain Eukaryota; kingdom Viridiplantae; phylum Streptophyta; class Magnoliopsida; order Asparagales; family Orchidaceae; genus Dendrobium; species Dendrobium huoshanense. The sequence continues at coordinate 57,513,662 of CM028345.1, read as the reverse complement.
CGGAGCATACCTGGCTAATGCAGTAAACTCAGCCTCGTACTGCATCACCGTCTTGCTCCCCTGAACCAGCCTCAGAAAACTCTCCTGCATCTGCTGTCATGCAGAAGGGGGAACAAACCAGTCTCTGAATACTTCAGTGAACTCTTCCCAAGTGATCAAAGAGTTCAATCTACCCTGAAATCTGGCTGCCTGCTGGCCATCCCACCAGTGCTCAGCCTCTCCGTCCAACAGAAAAACAGCTAACGGAACCTTCCTGTCTGCAGGACACTGCATCACGTCAAAAGTCTTCTCTAATCTCCTCAGCCACTCCTCAGCAGCTCTGGGCTCAACAGCGCCCTCAAACCTTGGAGGCTTCAACCTCAAAAATAACTGCAGGTGTCGATCAATGTCCTCAGATCTAATAGTCGACGCTCTGCTCTGAGTCTCGCTCATCATCTGAGCAACAAGTGACGCAAACTGTGAAAGCGTATCAGCACCGACCACTGGGGCTGTACTCCCCACTGGTGCTGCCTGATCTGCACTCTGACCGTCTGTCATGTCTGGGTCTGGCTGATCCATACAGAAAAATCCAAAAAATCCGGAAAACTATCACAAAAACAACACAAAAACAACACAATAAAAAGCCAAACGACCCAAAACTACCTCCCAGACAGACTCACTGATCACTTCCTAGAGCTCTGTTTTACAATCCAACCTGTTTCCAAAACCAGTGCTCTGATACCACAAAAGCTTGTCACGACCCGACCCGACGGGGACGGATCCCGCCCGAGCCGGATCGCGACGAGAGACTTACTTGCTTATCCAGGATCTGGCTTTGGATTAGGTTACTGAACTGATCTTCCAAATACTTAACTCAACAAACCTACACAGAACAACAGAGCTACTAAAAACATCAAATGCAGCGGAACAAAACATCTATCTTTTTATTTCCTCAAAATAATCATCTACAGAACAGTACATGGCTTTCAACAGAAAGAAAGACAGAACAGGAAAGCCATGACTGTACAAAAATCAAAAGTACAAAAGTACATAAACTGATCAGACTCTGAAATCTAATCCTGGACTTCCTTGCCCTTCCCAGAACCTGAAAACCACCAGAAAGCAAGGGTGAGCTCAACAGCTCAGCAAAGCAACAAACCACCAATCTAAATTTTCAGAAACCAAAACCAAACTCATCAGACAGAAATCAGATCAGAAATCGGAACAGAATCGGAAATCAGAACTTATACGGACAGATATCAAATCAGAATCAGAGTCGTACAGATCATATCAGAACAGAACAAATCAACAGAGTCAGAATCAGAAATCAGAATCGTACGGATCATATCATGTCATAATCATAATTTCGTACAGAACAGAACAGATACAGAAAACAGATCAGATACATATAGCTAAATGCCTTGACACTGACGGAATCTCTACGGATTCCGGCCCCTTATGCCTCCCTTCCCAGACACTGACTGAATCTCATAGGATCCAGGCCCCTTATGTCTCCCTTTGTGCTCACGGCACCAAAACAGATGTGCTTATAGCACCAGAACAGAATTCATCGGATCCGGAACAGAACAGATATCAGATTTCAGATTTGAGCTCATTTCAGATTTCCCGTTTCACTAACTGAATCTCATAGGATTCAGGCCCCTTATAACTCCCTTTTTATAGCTTATACACATAGCATTCCAATTCAGAAGAAATTCAGACATTTCAGAAATTACCCAAAAATCGGGCAGCACAACGGCAGTATACAGAATTTACACAAAATTCCTGAAAATAACAATTTACCAAATTTGCACAGAATACAGATATTAACATTTCAGAACCTTTATTCTACTGCACAGATAATTTCCAATTCTACAGAAAATTGTAGTCTACGAAAAACATCGCCGAATCAAAAATACCCGGACAAAAATCTTCAAAATATAGTCAAAACGTGCACACCCGGCACGACAACGATATACAGAAACTTACGCGGTAAAAACTGAACCAATCAAAAGATACGGACGAAAAATCGTAACGAAAACGAAATCCGGACAGAAAATACCGCCAACCGCGACGGAACTGAAAATTGAGAAAGACGGAATGTGCCTTACCTCGAGCACAGCAATTTCCTCAACAGTCACTTCGATCGAAAACGGCTCCGCGTCTTCCCGAAATCAACTTTTTCTTTTTCTCTTTTTCTTCCTCTCTCCTCGGATCAAAATCTGATATTTTATAAAATTTTTCTCTCTCCTCAAAATGACTCATTTCTCTTAAGTAATGCTCATATCGGCCCGGCCGATCGTCTCGATCGTCCTGGACGATCAGACCAATTCCCATCGTCCTGGGACGATTTTTCAGGACTATAATTACTGTTCATAGGCGATAAAAACCCCTATTCTCTGACTTGTGCCATCCACTGATCGTCCCGGGACGATACCTCGATCGGCCTGGACGATCCCTACAGGAAATCACCTGGAGCAATTCTGGGCAGAATCTGGAGCTGAATTCCACTGATCGTCCCAGGACGATCCCAGATCGTCCTGGACGATACTGGAGCAGATCGTGATATTACATTAACTAAAGAATCTTATAATAAAGACTAAAAAATAGATGACGGGGGACAAATTACCTAAAAATACCTTGGGCTTTAGGTAGATCCGCTCATGCTGTTGTGGATGGTTTAAAAACTACATATGTGTTGTTGATGTTCATTAAAAATTATCAAATACTTCATTCCTTGTGCTTCTTCATTTCTCTTAGGGCTGCAAGCGAACCAAACGTTCGACGAGCTACTCGTTGTTTGTTCGATTAAAGCTCGTTTGTGATCGTTTAATTAACTAAACAAACAAACTTGAACAATATTTTAAATACTCTATTCTTAAATTAACAAACTTGAACACTAATGCGTTCGGCTCATTTATGTTCAAGAACAACATCATTTGAAATTCGTGAACAAGCTCGACATTAAGCTCGAGAAGAAGCTCGATAAAAGCTAGATTCGTGTTCGATTTTGAACTCGTGAATAAGCTCGATACAAATAATTAATATTTGACTATAGAATTAATAAATATAAATAATCATTGTCTTTGTTACATAAACAATTGCTTTTATAATAAATGTGTCTGTTTATAAATATGTTCATGAACACGTTTGTTTGATAGTTAGAAAAAAATTTGTTAAATATGTTCGCGAATAAGCTCGATAAACATTAAACAAACGAACATAAACTGAACATGAACCGAAGAACACTCATTAATTTAAATGAACCAAACATGAACACAAACAATAAAGCTCGAACAAATATGAACCAAACTTGAGCAAGCTGATATTAAATGAACACAAACATGAACACTCACATACTCGATTCGGCTCGGTTCGTTTGCAGCCCTAATATTTTCTCCTAATTAGGCCTATCATTATCATTATGCAGTTGTTTAACTTCATCTTTGAAAGGGAGAACTGCACCTCTTTGATTAAAAATCTCTACTATTTAGTAACTACCTGCTTTATATATTATATATGAAAAAAAAATGCTGAGCAGTTCAGTTACTTTATTAATAGTATTTCTTCTACCTGTGTACCATGCATCATATACCCTACCTTTTGGCCTTGGTCTTTGGTTTGTCCTTTGATCCGGCTTGTTACATTGCGTTCCTAGGCTCATTTGGAGCTTCATTTTGCAAGTTTTTTTGGGGCTTTCTTGACTAATTTTTGGTATTTCACAAGCCCCTTGACGCTTTCATGGACCATGATGAATGACACTTTGATGGTCCATGTGGCAACCACGGGGCCACTCTCAATTCTACAAGAAATTATTGTGTGCAGAATCCGAATACATTCAGATTCCAATCACCATGCGCCACATCATTGGATGCATTGGGCCCCAGAGTGCATTTGGTGACATGACATGCTGTGATTGGTATCCGAATGCATTCGGATTCAACACACAATAATTTCTCCATGTCTACACTTTCAATATGATACAATATATGTAATTTTGGTATTTTGTCTCGTGCCAACTATTCTGAGTCTGCAGGGGGATGAATCTCTATCCTGTTTTTATCTTTGATTATTTTTATAGGCTTTTGAGCATTGTTTTTTTTTTTTTTTTTTTTTTTTTTTTTGCAACTAAGTTTTTCTCTCTAATCCATTATTAAGTTGTACTTTTGTTTAGCTTTGATGTAATTATTGATCATTCACAGTATTCACAACAAAGGATGCTGCACATCCTAATATTTCAACCACATTAAAAATATCATTAATATTCACTTTTTAAAAGTGAAATATAATTTCTTGCATATATTAAATTATCATATAAGTAAATATTAAAATTTGGTAGTTAGATATTTAAATACATAAAAATTATGTGATATGTATGTAAATCCCTAAAAAAAATCCCAAATCTCTTTAAAAATGCTGCAATCATTAACACAATAGTTGTAATTGGTGAGAATATTTGATTATATGATGATTAACTCTTTATAGATTTCTTAATTCTCTCAAAGATAGAAACCTCTCAATAAAAATTATAGAATTCGTTTGGGACGGTTTTTTTACTGCTTCTTAAAGTAGCATTTTAGTATAAAAATTAAACTTTAAAATTACTTTAAGAAACAGTAAGAAAGTCTTTCCAAACGAAACATTAATCTTCACAATGATGATTTTTATTTATTTTTATTATATGTGAAAATAGAATTATTTTCCTTAAGAAATTAAATGACTTTGAAATCATTTTTTGATTTTTTAGTAAGATTGTTAATTTTTTCTTAATTTTTTTTAAAAAATAAGTAATAAAAGTAAATATTTGCTAATATAAATTTTATTTGGGACAGCTTTGTTATTATTTTGTGCAGCAATTTTTTAGAAAAAAAAAATCTAATTCAAAAACTTTGTGGCAAAAAAATTACTTCAAAAATTAAAAAAAAAGTGATCTCAAATGAAGACATAATTAGACTAATAAACTTTTAAGAGATATAAATTATAATTTAGACTAGCAGAGTGGCAGTTCACCCATCTAAATCTCTTTTAGTTACTGATTAGGATGTGTAATCTATATTGCATCATCTGATTGGTTGATTTTTGTTTAACTAAAGTTTTTTATAAGAAAATATGCACAATAACCTTGCTTATTCTTATAGATTTTCTAATATAAATAGGACCCACTTCCCAGCAAAGTTGGACAGCACAACTTTATATATATATATATATATATATATATATATATATATATATATATATATATATATATATATATATATATATATATATATATATATATATATATATATATATATATATATATATATATATATATATATATAATTTACACACATATTAAAATATTTATATATTAATTATCTTATATTTAAATTTTTTATATTTTTATATATTATTTTAGTATTTAAATTATATGAAAATATTTTATTTAGATAAATTAATATTAATGATATTTTTATGTTTTTTAAACAATTGAGTGTTATATAAATAGGCATAATGATTTAGATGATCAAATTTATGAATAAATGAGAATTTTATGGTAATCTCCTTTAACTTAATTATCATATGTTATATATAAATTTTTATTAAGATTATATTATTGTTTTTATATTCACTTAACGATATTATTTTAAATGTAAAATTGATAAATTATTATTGTATTTTATAATATGATTAAATAGAAAATAGTAAAAATTGTAAAAGAATTAGTTTAATTTATTGAAGATTACTTTTTATTTAAAGGGAAATTTTTTTCATTAATTGTGACTTTATATATATATATAGCATGTATCAATAGATTATAAAAATTTAAGGCTTCCTCATTTGGGCTTTCTTCAATGATATTATTTCACTTTTAGAGAATGACAAGGAAACATTATAAAATTCTCGAACAAATGATAGTTATTGTTTGAGCAACGAAACTTTCATGCATGGTCAGTAGTCATTATCTTCTACAATAAGCAAAATAATGTGTAAAAACCTATTAAATCACTAGTAAAGATGAAAGTATGAGAAGCATATGAATGCTTGAGGGGAGAGAGATTATTACGTGACGAGTCTAGGTTCAGAGAATCGTTCGGTTGTGTGACTGTGAACAGTAAAAGAACAGTTATTGTTCACCACTGCTCTTTTGCTGCATTTTTGCTGATAACAATCATAAAACTGAATGATTCTCTCGGTCTAAACTCAGCACGTAATGATCTCTCATGTTTGAGGGGGTTTTAATGCATTAAAATAGTGCATATTCTACATTATTTCATGATTGAATAAAGGCAAAGGAAAATTTTGAGAAGGATAAAATAGTGCTAGTGCGCATTTGAGTAAATTTTTTGGAAAATTACGATCAATCTTGAATATTGGCCGCAAATCTTGTATTCACTTGAACAAAATCTTTCTGTGATTATGATGATTATTTGGGCTTCTGAATGTTGTATGTTATTCAAATATATTGATAAGTTATTTTTATGCTTATGTAATCATATGCGCTTAACGAAAGTATTATACACATAAACATACAACAAAGGCATTTATAAACTTATGATGCATATATAGGAGCGGAACTCCCATTGATTACATAAGCATATGATGATATGAACATAAATACTATGATCTTTAGGCAATTGCCCCCAACAGGTCGAATCCCGCAAGGGAGCGCTGCCCCCTTGCACACTCGACAGTTACTTATAAGTTTACCCCTCTTGAAAATTAAGGCTGGTTCTGCCCCTGGATGCAGACTCGTTGATACACATGCATATATATTGTAATTTTTTTCCATCAATCAATACACATCTTGTTAAATTATCTTAAGTGAAGAAGAAATATCTAAGGTCATATTCAACCGAACTGCATACGGTGGTATGTTGTCCGACATTCGCTCCATTCGAATGCTAAATCACACGCCAAAATTCGATAGGTGAACAATGTGACGCCAATATTGGCGTCGCACTGTTCACCTACACCAATTTTTGTGTCGTTGTATTTGTCGAAGAAGCTCGTGAAAGAGGAAAAAGATGGTTACCTTCGCAACAAGATGAAGAAGCGCACGAAAAAGGAGAAATAAATGGAGTTTGATTGGAGATGACTTACTGCATTTTGGAATGGAAAATGGGTTTTTCGGTTGGAGATGCCCTAAAGCGACGAGTTGGGTGGGGTATTGGGTGGTTGTGGAGTGAAGGTGATGATAGGAGGCGGGGCGTCCAATTGGTGAGGTGGAGGTGGACGGAGACCGCAAAAGAAGATGGACAATGAGTCAAAATGCTCAAACTCGACAACATTAAATCTTTCAATTAAGTTTGAGCTAGGCCCATTTAAATTTGGATCAAAACACTTTCAATATTGTTTGGTTCATCTTATTTAAACTTTGATTTCAATTAAAATTGTTACAATAAAAGTTCAAATGTTCATGAAATTATTTCCAATTTTTTTTTTAATTCAAATATTATATGATAATTCATGTTTGATGATCAAATGAAATTTTTTTGTGATATATCATTCTAATTAAAAAAAAAAAAGCCAATGAGGATATAGGGTGAGTCTTAAATTCTTTGAATTTATTTTTAAATTAGTATTATATTAAAATCCAAATATTATTATAAATTAAAAAAAAATTTAATGAGAATATGACGATTGAATTTTTGTCCGTACCCTAACCTAATTTTGGGCCAAATCCATTAATGGAATGGATTAGCATCCAACGCCGTATTACTACAACTACCGTCCCACGCTTTTCCCTTCCCCAGATGCCAACCTTGCTTGATGGTTCACCCAATAAATTTATAATTAAAATTCAATTAGGGGGTTTACATACATAGTTATAAAATCTTTTATTTATTAAATATTAAAATTTAAATTTTATTATTTACTCATATAATACATAAAAATTTTAAATTAAAGTAAAAAATAACATCCTATCACTCTATTAAATCCCATTAGTGAGATCTCGACTAGATATCAAACGTCGTACATTAGTCATAATATTACGACATCTCAACGATATTTTATGGGTGTTTTTTGTCTCTTCTTTTCTCACATGTAGAGGTGTCAATATTTGACATGATCTTAAAATTTTCAGGTTAGTGTAAACTCGTTTGTCATACATGTCGGGTTCGGCTTGACCTGGAAACCCGAGAATGACCCTCTTGTGACCCCGATCTGCCTTCAGCGCAAAGTATTGCCCTCCTCCCACTCTAAACTCGCAATCCGGATGGCCTAGATTCATCTCCGCGCTCGTAATCTGCACCCTAGGTGACTAGATCACTAATCACTAGCTCCACCACCCGGCCGCGACCAGATCGAACCCGCACTCACGTTGTGCGGCCGCGTCGCTAACACCCTCGCACTATACCTTGACCAGTGCTAGCACCCAGCCGGGCGATGCACTCACAACCATATCTTAATGCTTCGCAAGTCGCGTATGTCGTCAGCGCCCGATATTTCGGGTTTTCGGGTCAGGTCGGGTGAACCCAATAACCAAACAAGTTGGATTCAGGTCAAAATTTTCGATCCCTTTACAAAGCTGGATCGGGTTCAAATCAACCCATTTGGACCCGGGTCATTTCGGGGTAGGACCTTAAAACCGACCCGAAACTCAATTTTGACACCCTACTCGCATGTCGCTAATCACATGTATACCTTCTCGAAGAGATTTCGTCACGTCTTTCTCACATTCTTAGTCATTTGCATGCTGTTGTAAGTTCCATTAACGACGTTCCAAGAGATTTTACCACAGCTTTCTTGTCTCTTCTTCATTCGGTGAGAAATTCATAAAAATGTTTAACATATGTTTTTGGGACAGCTTTGTTATCGTTTTATATTTCAGATTGCAACCATAATTTTTATTTAGCAATTAATTTTTTTTTTATTTTCAAATAAAAAATCATGTACTAGAAAGTTGTTTTCTACGAAGCTTTTAAAAGTTGCTTTCTTAACAATAAATTTTCAAATCATAAAGAATATCATCCCAAAGGAAACATTTTTTTTAATTCAATTAAGAAATATTTAAAACAATTTTTTATCCTTAAGAAAATCAATTCGTATTTCATTCTTCTCATTAATATTATTAGAGCTTGACGCCAACAACCTCAACCGAAACGTTTGACTCGGGAAAACCTATCTATTGCATTAAATATGATGACTTCAAAGTTCAAACAAGGAAATAATTCATATCTTTTGCTAAATGTTACAAAGCTCAATATTATTAGTTTTGTAGAGATAAAGAAGTTATTATATGTTCGATACAAAAATATTAGAACCTTACTAAGCCTAAATATGATGGCTTTGGTTATAGAGCTTTGAATGAAGCCTAAATCTCTCTAACAAGTCTTACAATTAAGGTTTCATTTAGAACAACTTACTCATTGCTTTCTAAAGTAAATTTTTAGTACAATTTATGGTCATGTAGCGTCGGTGTAATTGCGAGATAATGATTAAATGATAATAATTAGCAGATATTTCTTCAACCGTCACCATCAGATTATGATTCTTTGATCATTATTGTATGACTACAATTCTCTGACTATAATTTTGTGACATTTATCACTTAAGTACACCATTACTTACTAAATTTGACCACCATCACTAAATTATGGCCATTTGATTACTCTCATGTGACTACAATCCTCCAACTATGCATTTTTTTATCATTATCATTTAACTACGCCATCACTTCCTAACTACATTGTTTGTCATGGCCATTGATGTTGATGAATGTCATCACTCATAAGACTAATACAAGTTGTTGACACTAACTCTGATTCCAGACATCAACACCAAGATTTACTCAGGACGTCTCAATCTCTGATCTTGCCTCTTTAAAGGAAAATGACCATATAAGCAACAATGCTAAGATGTTAAACTTTTTTACTCTACTATCGCATATGTTCCGACATTCAGTTTGAGAGAATATTTCTATTGAACAAAACAAATTTCAAAATATGAATAATCATACACTTGCCCTAATAAGTAATAACTAGCCGTTTGCAAGCAAAGAATTTCTTCTGCCTACAAGTTAGTAGAAATTTTAAGCTAAATTTTTTTATAAAAAATTGATCAAATTAAATTTTAAAGCCATTGAATATACTTAATAGATAAATAATGGATTATTATTATTATTTGACATTCAAAATAAAATAACATTGACTTCAATTTTCTCCCATATGAAGGCTTCTAGATGAAAGCACTCTTTAAGGGTAAGGGATTTCAAGGCACGTGCGATCAGCTCCGCACAACAAGACAACCTCCTCCGGTCCTCCCCTAAGAGGTCCAAGGTCGAGTCATGTGTAACTTAAATGGCCTAAATGTCCCAAAAAAAAACTTTGTGTACAGTACCAAAGCTCCTAATCCTATCACGTTTTATCAAATAAAACTATAATATTTTTTTTACATAAAATATATATATATATATATATATATATATATATATATATATATATATATATATATATATATATATATATATATATATATATATATATATATATATATATATTTACTCTTAAAAATATCCTCTATAGATAAATAATTAAAAATAAAAAAATTAAGATAGATACATATTAGTTATAATTACAATAAAAGAAAGTAAATATCGCAATATGTATTATTATATGCAGCGTCAGTCCATTTATACCATTTTATATAAATATTTACACAAAATAAAATACAAAAATCTATAAGCTTTTAACTCACCTAATAATCTCTCCCCCTTCACACCAAAATCTTCTCCTTACAATCTGTAAAATCTCAAAAACTTATCATATTAATAAAAATAATAAAATAAAAGAAATTCTCACCATATTCATAGATTTTGGAATATAGTTAATTATTACCTGAAGCCATAGATGGTACCTTGTAGAGAAGCTGGAGAGTGTCCCGGCTATCGCCGGAGGCGAAGAAGGAGAAGCAGGCCATGACCGGCGAGCCGAGGAAGATGAAGCTGACTGGCACCATCCACAGCTGATCATTGGATTGGTGGAATTGTAGGATCCACCAAATCAGTAGCACGGCGCCGGCGATCGCCGATAGGAGGAAGAGAAGGATGGCTGCTGCTGGGATCTTCTTGCCTTCATAAACCTCCTCCATTAGAGAGAGAGAGAGAGAGAGAGAGAGAGAGAGAGAGAGAGAGAGATTTTCTTGTAAAAGGGGATATTTCTCCCTAGTTGTTGTCTACCTTAGTTGCTACTACTTCCAAAAAGAAGAATATCACAATCTTGGAAAAGAAAAAAATATATATTTATGAAAGAAAGGATATATTAATTGAATCTAAAGTCTTTAAATAAGATTTTTTTGTATTTTTTTTAATGAAGGCCACCATAATCTAATGGTTGGGAGTTTTGGGTCCCATCATAAAAGTTATAGGTTGGAACTCTTATGTATTTTTGTGTGTGTTTGAGATTAAATTTGTTTTTTTTTTTTTTTTTTTTCATTCAATTTTTATAGCATTTAATTAAATTTACGAAGAAGTTTTAAATGATAGGGATAGTTATGTTATTAAGATTAAATTGATAGGGATCTACTAAAAATGATAACTATACTCTGCAAAATGCATTAAGATCAGCGCAATATGTGATGTTAAAACTATTCTAATTTTAATAAAAATTGAAATAACTCTAAAATTCATTCTTATGCATTTTTTATCACTATCTTGATTTTTATTTTCTAAAAGAAATCTAAATTCGATGGAGGTGTTGAAATAGGTTAACGAGTTGGTTTTGAATTCGGATTGAAAAGGATCTGATATGAATTCAATCCACCCAAATACGACCCATTGGCAATTGGATGAACTGAACCGAACTCGATAATTTATTTTAATTAAAAAAATTAATAACTTAATAACTATAGTGTTTAAATTAATTATCAAAAAATTTAAAAAAAAATGTATCAAAAAGAAAAAAAAATAAACGAGTCACCTTCGGATCAAAATTTGAATAGCATGTCAACTCAAACTTGACTCGTCAATTAAATAGGTTAGAATTTCTAATCCAAAATCTGACTCAATATTTTTTTAACGAGTTAACCCGAATCTAAATTTGTCCAATGAAGTTGCTAGGTCTAATCATGTATTAATACCTCTAAAACTCTTGTTATGATTAAAATTCAAGCAATGGGTCCACCACTTTCAAATATGCCAAAAACAGTAAAATATTTATCTTTAATAAAATGTTTTCCTAGACACAACTCTTTTCTGCCTATTGGTTGAGAGCTTAGGTTTCCACCTAAGAAGTCGAGGGTTCGAGTCTATAATAAAAATTTAAAATTTTAAAGTATTTCTTAAAGAAATTTATCAAATATGATATAGATAAATATGAGATAAATTAAGGATTTATTTGAGATGACTGCAACGTTTAATAAAATTGATAACGAGAAATTAACTTAGCTATTTTTATTACAAAAAATACATTTCCATCATAAAAATTTCTAAAAAAACAATAAGAAATCAATTAAAAACAAAAACAAAATTAAAAAAAAATATCCCAAATAGACCCTAAGATTTTTTATTTTTCCTTTTGTGCCACCTAGAGTTAAGTCAAGAAACTTAAAGACTTAAAGACTTATCTCAGTCACCATGAAATTGTCTATTCTTTATAATTATCAGAATGCCTTCTTCGAATGGAGAAACTATTTTGTGCGGACACGAACATCGTCTAGAGACCAACCAGAATACGCCACATCAATGGTATCGAGTAATATCAAGCCGCCGTACCGAGCGAAAGGGTGACATGTCGCATTCTGATTGATCTCGGAAAGGCGTTCACATCCGCACAGAATAATTGATCCCTTGAATGTGACTTATCACTATCTTTATGAAATTTTTATTTTTTTTTACATTATTATAATCCTGTTTTTTATATTATTTGTATAATCAATGAAATATATTATCTTCAAAAAAAGCCAAAATGACCATAAAAAATATTCACTATCAAATTATTGCACCATATTAAAGCTTCGGGCTACAGCATTTGTTAGGCTTGCAAAAGCATGGATATAAAAAATGGTGAACATTGATTGATACCTGACGTTAGCACAAATCTCAAAGTAAATCAAGGGTCTATAACTAACTACTTCGGTTAATTATCTTCTTGTAACTTTCACTGCTAAAATGTAAATAAGTATTATATTAAAAAGAATCCATATTAATAAAGGAAAGCTAATCCCATCTCCAACTAATCATTGATGCTTTATAAGTTCCGCTTTATGTGAAAAAGTCATATAAGAAATCTAAAAGCCAAAGGCAGCACTGAAAAAAAAATTTATTTCAATAAATGTACAGTAAATAAAACAAATCATATCCGATTATTAAATAAATAAATAAATAAAATTTCTCTCTTTCCTGATACTAATATGTTAATTTTTTAAATATAAATTATGCAACATAATATTTCTCTATAATAATTTATAGGTGAGTCTGAAGTTAAAAAGTCGACCAACTTACATTTGATTCGCTCTTTTTATTTTTTTGAATATTTAGATCAATTAAGATAAATTCATACACATATCACATACGCAAAACTTGAATCCAAAACTTCGTAATTACCAAATAAAACTTTAATTCAAATCACTATGAGTATATACTCATGAAAAATTTTTCGTTTTTATTGGAATAAATTCATAATTAACCATCAATTTATGAATGAGTATAAGAGCTATTAAGTATATTAATTTACCAACAATTTTTAAAACCACTTAGCACCGCAATATTGCAATTTTACTTAGTAACTCAACCTTTAGCAATTTTTTATTTTTATTTTAAACCCCAACAATACTACTAAAATTTCTTTTGAAACCTAATAATACAGCTAAAGTCTAGCACGATTTATTATGCAACTTCATGCCATCTTTTTTTTACAATCATAACACTAAGCTCTGCACCCCACCAAGCTTAGCTGGATTGATGGGCAAGTATGATTTAGAACCCTCTAACACATATTCGATTATTCTCTCATGTGACACAACGCCTTAAGTGCGAAGAAAATAATTGCAGATCTTGCACTTATGGGGCTGGTTGGTAGTAGGCGCACCAAGGGATCAGTTATGCCGCCAAACACCTTTTATGAAATGGCAGCAGATAAATATCCCGTTGCAAAAAAAAAGCTCATACTAAGCTCTACTACTATCTATACAAAAACTTGGCAAAAAATCAAAGTTAATGGTAATTATTTGCCAAGACGGCCAATTATTATAATGCTGCAAGCTTTTAAAACTATTGCCCTGAAAGATAGAACGACCGAAGTACACAAATGAATTGTTTTTTCTATGCTGACATCCCCTCGTGATTCCATAGCAGAAAATCCAACAATAGTCCGCTTCATTCCTAACCAGCAGCTTATCAAGCAATGAAGAAAAATAAGGAGCTGCTGCGTTGGTAATTAAGACATTCCGAGTCATTATATCCATATAAAAAAGCAAACCAACTTTTTAATGTCAATTTGTGATTAAATTATTACGTGCAGTCACCGAACACCGTCTAAAGACTAATCAGGATGTATTGCATCATTTTTTGGTTATGTACTGAGTGATATGACGCATTTTGATTCGTTCGACGCCAGGTCTGTTGGCCGCATAGAATAATTTCTTCAAATGGTGAGGTCACTTGTTTATTTACACATTTACCAAAAAGTATTAAAATAAACATTAAAACTATCATAGTTATTTTTTGTTTAATGTAATTTTTTTTAAAAAAGGATTTACATAAATACCACTTTATTTCATATTATTTATATATCTAACACCTAAAATTTTAATATTATATGTCTAACATCCATAAAACAATATGAGTACATGAAATAAAATATTAAAATTTATAGAATGATATGGGTTATAAGAATAAAATATAAATGTGATATATTTAATATTAAAATTTTATATGAGTGGTAGAAAAGTAATAGTAAAATTTAGAGTGTTAGATATATAAATAGCATGAAATAAAGTGATATGTATGTAAATCCCCAAAAAATTACGGAGAATTGATTAATTACGGGAGATAATTTAAGTAAAATATAAATTTTAATATAAATTCAATGATTTTAAAATTAACTCTGATATAATTTATATTAAATACCAAATTGGCAAAGGAGATGATAATCGAAAGGGAAAAATCAAAATTGTTTTTGAACTATTCATCACCTATTGGAGTCTCATCTTCCTCCTCTGGTTTCAAAAAGAACTCGATGTAAGCAATTCGACCGGGCTGCTGCATGGAGTCATTAAAAGCATGCTGGCCAACAGTTCTAAGGACTGTTACCAGGTGCTGGATCTTAAGCATTCCTCCCATTCCAATGGTCAGCTTACTTCCTCGGTTGTCCTTCATAACACTGCTTGGTAAATTTGAAGTGGTTGCCTTGAGAAATTTGTACTTGTATCTGTTGGATTTTTAGCAGCTTATAGATAGTTCAAGTTCCTAGAATTGCGTGTAGATTAAAAAAAAAATTATCATGATATAAGAATGAGGCAAGGATAGCTGCAGTATTTTTATAAAGTTGGTTGTGAATAAAATAACTTTACGATTATGATTGCAAAAAATAATTTTGTATCACAAAAATTTTTAAAAAAACAATGAGAAAGCAGTAACCAAAACAAAATTATAGTTACTATCTGAAAAGTAATAGCAACGAGAAAACTAACCCAAACAGACCTAAAATATGTTTTTGATTTTGCACATTATGGACTCGTGTAATATCCTTCAATAAAATTAAATTATTAGAAGGCCTTCCGATGACCCGATTAGGAAAGTTGAGGTACTAGATTTAACTTATGTTAAGAAAGGTAACGGTAGACCTAAAAAGACTTGTTAGGAAATATTAGAAATGATCTTATTCTATTAGATTTAAATGAGAATTTGACTTTTAACATGACAATGGCGAAAAAGGATTCATGCAGTCGACCCTACATAGTGGGACAAAGGCTTGATGTTGTTATTATCGTTGTACAACTAAATTTAAAAAATAAATATAACCATTAAACTATTAAACATTACAAGTATATTCCAATAGTTTAGTGATTTAATAATTTCATTGTATTGTTTCATAGTTTAATTTTAATAAGGGATAACACATTAAATGTAAAATTAATGCCATCCTGATAACACATGTATAAAAAAATCCTAACATTTTTTTTTTCCTTATATATTCACAAAGGTCATGAAATGCAAACCTGTATGAGAGTATTCGGTCACACTGAAATGCGACCAAAAGATCGTTATTTGAATAGTACTCAAAGTCTATCTGCTAGAAACCACAGCAGGCAAATGAAGCGCATATATGAGAAATTTTTTATTTTGGGGGGTCAGTGAACGTACATTTATGGTAAACTGACATATACCTGCAAGTCGCCATGGCCCTCAGCTTTGAAAGTCACAGAAGGAGGATCAGGTTGTATGCGTATCTGGACACTTGAACCAGGCCACTCCAGATCTTCAATTGCTTCCTTGAGCACTGCAGACTGAAGATGTAAATGAACATAAATCAAAACTCGTACATTAATATAAACGCCAATGACAATTTTTAAATGAAGGCTATGTTTGGGACGGCTTTCTTACTGCTTCTTAAAGCGGCTTTTTAGTATAATTTTTTTTTGTACTAGAAAGCAGCTTTATGAAGCAGGAAAAAAGCCGTCCCAAACGAAGCCGAAGTTGCAAATAGGAAGTCGGGTTAGCGTAAATACCCTGACAGTAAAAGTGACAGGAACATTCCCTGTGGGCTCAAAATGGTAGTCCCAGGAAATGGTGTCTGGGATCCTTGTTCTGATCTCTGCATAGGTACAAGCATCCGGGGAATCCATTGACCTAGGCAAGCAAAACCAATACATTTTAATGATGCATTTATTTGACATTCAAATTAACATTAGGCACAAAAATATTGTGGAAAAGCGCAACAATAACAAAAAAGAGTAAGGGGCATAAAAACACAGCCAAGAAAACAAACCAAAAAAATAATATGAGAATAATGTGATTTAACGATATCTACCCATTTCCATGACTAAGATGATCATATGATTCAATATTTGTACAGCCAAATATTTCCCTCACCCTTATCTAACTATATTTTCTCCTTTCTCCTTCCTCTGTATCTTTTTTACTCTTAGGCTTCATTTGGGACGGTTTTCTTACTACATCTTAAACCAGCTTTCGAGTACAAAAATTTTAACATTTGTACTAGAAAGCTACTTTAAGTAGTAAGAAAGCCGTCCCAAACTAAGCCTTAATCCCATTTCAAACATCTTTTTTTTTTTCCCGATAAGCAACAATAAGTCTAAAAAAAACAAAAACTAATATATTACTTTTACGGTAAACAGGGGCAGAACCATCCTTAGTTCTTAGGGGGGGCAAACTTATAAATAACACATCTACACAATGTCTAATTCTGCATGCAAATGTCATCCTTATAATAACTTCGAGCTACAAAAGCAATGCCTCATGTTGTGACTTTTTTTCGACCTTCTAATTGGCCATCCTCACTGATCGTTGACTCACTCAATCTCATGCGATAAACTCTCGCTACAACGACAACATTTTCCACCATCTCTAACTATCTCTCCTATAAACATCCACTTGGCCTACCATTGATTATTCCTCTAACTATCTATATATATATATATATATATATATATATATATATATATATATATATATATATATATATATTTCTTATGAACACCTAAAATGTTGATTTTTTTAACATATTGTATTTGTAATTTCAGTTTTATTGGATCATTCCTTATATTTTGGGCTTTTTATGCTTTTTGTTGTGTATTGTGTCATATGATGATGATTATATGAACTTGAATAGTAAACTAGCAAAACCCTCCCATCGCTTGGCCTAGTTCAAATTTAGCCTATTTGGATCAAATTTGACCACCATCACCAATTTGACTTGCTACTTCATCATCCCCAACACTATGGAAGCCCTCTATCTTGTCTCCTCTCTCCTTACAATGAAAACAATACCATTATTAGAACCATCTTGAATATTTGGAAAACAACCAAAAGCCTTCAAAACCTCCCTCCACCCACAAATATATATTAAAAAATGAAAAAAAAAACTCTCATTTCCCATGCATGGTCAGCCCCCTCTCCTCAATTTTCCTTTGTTTGCTTCTTTGCTTAAAATCTATAAATAACATGGACTTATTTGTATTTGAATGGTTATGTGATTGAATGAAAGATGCTTCTTGAGTTTTTTTTTTTCACTTCTTCCTTGTGTCTCTCAACCCAAGTGAAGGACTACTTGAGAGTGAGATAACGCATATGTTAGAGGACTTCCAAAGAAAAAAGGTGATCATGCAGCAACGGATTGTTCATAAAAGTCAACTTTAACGTTTCCTCACTTTGCCACCAATTGCCTTACATGCATCACAAGTTTGTCTTTGCTTTCACATCAACAATGGCTAACATAACTAGTGCATGAATGATGAATCCTCTCACCCTCATTACATTTATATTACAATATAGGACAAGAGTTTGCCATTAGCAAGATAAACATCCACACAATCTCCCATCAAATAGTGACATATTCTTATGCGGAGTAAAGTAAAACGATGAACCTAACTCCAAGATCCAAGATTCCAATGAATTATTCGCGCTATGAAATATAGCATCTTTGATTCTTCACATTCACTATTCACAAATTCGTCGAACTACTTGAACTTTGTCCGCCCTTGCCCTGTGAACAATCTCTTTTCATGGAGCCAATTTGACCACATCTGAAGAATGCACTATTGCAACCCCTTTAATTAACTTCATTGCTGAGATTTGGATATATCTTTACCTCAATGATTGATTTTATTTAGAGGCTTACTCCAATCCACATTTTAAACAAAGATAAATGGATTTCATCTTTCTTGTAGCATCAAATATCTTTGTTAATGATGAGGTTTCTAACATCATTGAGTTTCATTATGATTAATCCATATGAGATATTGAATATTGTTGCAACGTTATCCTAAATTTTAAGTAATGAAGAAAGCAAACCTAAAGCAAAAATTTTCTAATCAAAGTTTGATGTTCACAAAACTCAATTAACTTGTGATAAAGTTGAACTCATTGATATTATATATTAAAAAAGCTTCTTCAAACATTTTGACAGTAAAAAACTTCTCATTCATGTTTTATAGTTACTTCCCCATACTATAGTGCTTCTTACATTTAGAATATTAAAAGTGACATTCATGCTTAGGACAAACAAATAATTCCTAATGTTTGTTTATCCATAAATGCCTCCTTTTGATCAAATATTAGAAGACTTTGATTTTTTCCAAAACTAATGAAGCTTTCACTAGGGAAGGTAGTCTATTTGAATCTTTCAATTGTCAAAAATTTCAGCAATCAAAATTTTCGATCTTCATATTCTCGTTTCAAATGCCACTGCTCATTTTTTCCCATTAAACTCCAAAACTAGCCTCGCTCTTATACTAGTTTTTAGGAAAAAGTGCACTCCCAAGAACAATAATGAGTGAGACAGAGGTTTATAAAAGCTTAACAAGAAACACGTCATCAAAGGAACACAATGAGTTATGTGATTTGATAAGATTTACCTACACCCAAATAATCATTCATCAATCTGAAGATGACAATATGATATAAGATTTGTACATCCAAATACTTCACCAAACCTTTTATTTCACTAATGTTTCACCTTCTCTCTCTTCTGCTCTCTTTAATTTCTCTTTGAATCCTTTTCCAAAGCATTATTCTTTATCTCAATGAGAAGTAGTGAGCTCCAAGGATAAACACCACCATAATATAATTCTATTCTCTACACTTTTTTTTTGCTTTTACATATATTGTCCCATGTGCACATGCCATCATTCAAATGCATTAGAGCCATGGAACCAATTCCACATCTTGTGAATCATCGGCTTTCAACTTAGCCATCTATCTCCTAATTGATCCAAACGCAAATGCAAATCAATATTTCACCACACTGGCCATCCGTTCCTCTGGTATTTCCTCGTCAAAGATCTCATTAGCTATTGCTGACCTCTTATACTGAACTCCCATTGTGTCAACGCCAGTTGCCACATTCTCCAGCCATCTTTCACATGGACGATCACTCGGATATGCCACTAGCCATCACTACAATTGCTTCATCATTCTCTCTGCAGCTACGTTCACTATAGTTCATTTTATTGCATTCTTATAGTTTCATGATATTAAACCTATATAGAATCTCTTGCCTCATCGTCCCCCTATTTTCTTCCTTGTATGCCAAAACAGTTGGCCGACTACCTTTGGGAACGCAAGACTCATACCAAATAGCCACAAAATACATCACCCTTTTATAGAATGGCATAGTCTGTGCGATAGAAGATTTAGATAACGCATGGTCTGATAATCAGGTGGCTCAATTTAGCAACAAATTATTCACCAAATTTCAAAGAAAATAAAGAGGAATTAATCAGGGAATTTAGAGATATCTAATTTGAGGTTATTATTCTCCATACACTTTAACTTAACAAACTGATACTCCTCGAACTTCAAAAAGGAAAGATTGTAGGTAGGTCGCCTTCATTGATTCAATTTATATAGTCAATATAAAGATAAAGTAACAAAAAAAAATAGCAACAAAGTGTTGGAATCACAATTTAAATGTACAACAAACTGTATCTAAACTCTGCAGGAACATTCAGTTGATCTGGATCTCAAATACTACATCAGCATTACATTGATAAGTAATTTGGGGAACATATTATGAAAGAAACTTAAGCATGGCTAGCCACTACAGAATAAAACTACTAACAAGAAAAATGATTCGTAGAAAACTCTGGGCGCGAACCTTCAGTCAGGAATTTAGCCGAACTCCTTATGAGTGATCATGTGACCATAATTTACCGATTTGCCAATCCCGCAATTCATTTTAGGTAGTTGAATATGTGAACGAACATTTTACTCTACTTGTATTTTATTTCATCTTTGCCATTCTCTACCTTATATATAGGAATACTGTATCAATATTTATTTATTCGATTCAATAATATGTTTACTCTGTTTTTCCCGTCTCCTTATTCAACTCAGTCTTTCTCTCCATTTCTCATGTTCTAACATGGTATCATGAGTCACTCCATGGGAGATCAAGAATCTGCAAACTCCCACCCTCCCTCCTCGGCAGCCATCTCCGGCAACTCCTCATCCGAGCTCCACATTCCGCCGCAGCTCAAATTTCTCATCTCAAATATCAAGAACCTTGTTCCCAATAGCCTCACCACTGAGAACTACGCCATATGGCGCATTCAGCTTCTCCAACAGTTTACGGCGAACGGCTATGCCGGACATCTCACCGGCACAACATCCCGTCCCTCCGACGCCACCTCTCCAGAATCTCAGCGTTGGATCTTAGCCGACAATAACCTGCTTTCTGCGCTTTTCTCCACTATTTCGACCCCCATCCTCCCCTACGTCATTTCTTGCACCACCGCCCATGAGGTGTGGCTAGTTCTTGAGCGGCGCCTTCAACCCACTTGTCGGTCGGGCGTCATCCAGCTCAAGAACGAGCTCCATCATGTTCAAATGCAGAACATGTCAATGCAGCAGTATCTCAATCATGTCAAAGTGATCGTCGACAAGATATCGGCTTCTGGTTCCAACGTCGATGAGGAAGACGTTATTCTCCATATTCTGAACGGACTCCCACCCACATACAGCTCGTTCAAAGCAGCTATTCGCACTTCTCCCCATCCGATGAGTCTTGATAATATCTATTCTCTTCTTTGCAGTGAAGAGATTAACGTTACTCAAGAACTCACTCGAGCCAACTCTATCACTTCCGGAGTCACTGCATTCTATGCGACATCATCTAACCAATCTCGCAATCGACCTCAGCGACGATTCAGCAAGAATCGGTATCCCACTACAGAACAAACTCCGACGCAGACAAATGCTTCCTCGACTGTGCCCAACCAGTCTTCTACGAATCCTACCCGTCCCACCTGCCAGATATGCAACAAAGCCGGCCACATTGCTCTTAATTGCTGGCATCGTTCGAATCCTCGTTTTGCACCCACAAATCCAAGATCCCTGACGGCACTTCTTGCACAACCGAATCAGACCGCCTCTCAGGACTGGATCGTTGACTCGGGTGCATCCAACCATCTCACCCCAGATCTCGGCAATCTCTAGTATCCCGCACAATACCAAGGTCAAGATCGCGTCTCCATTGCAAATGGGGCACAAATTCCAGTCGCTCACTCCGGTCAGGGCCTACTTCCGTTACCTGACACGCCTCGTAAGCTTTACTTGCGTAAACTTCTACATGTTCCGCACTTATCACACAATCTTTTATACGTTTCCAAGTTAACCACTGATAATCCTGTTTCTGTGAGCTTTGACGCTAACGGGTTTACTATTAAGGATCGCAAGGATCACCGTCCCCTTCTTCATGGGCATCTTCATGATGGCTTGTATCAACTTCGCAGACCAGCGGTTCATACTTCAACGGCATTTCATGCCCGCACAAATCAAGAACAGTTGTGGCATGCCCGGCTAGGACACCCTCATCAAGGATCGATCAAGAACCTGCTACCGCTTCTTCCCAGCATTAAACAAATTTCTAATAATTTTTCTTGCATTTCCTGTACTGTTGCAAAGTCTCATAAACTGTCTTTCAATAAAAATAGCTCTGTTTCCTCTGCCGCCTTCGATCTCATTCATTCCGATGTTTGGGGTCCAGCCCCAGTGAACTCTCTCGATGGCTTTAAATATTACGTGTTTTTTATAGATGACTTCACTCGTTATTCTTGGCTGTATCTGATGAAAACAAAACAGGAAACGTTCTCAAAATTCAAATTATTTCATCAGCTCGTTCGCACTCAATTTCACACAACTCCAAAGGCTCTTCGGTCTGACAGCGGCGGCGAATTCACCAGCAACGAGTTCAAAGATTTCCTTCAGATTCACGGTATACAACAGCAACTTAGCTGTCCACATACGCCCGAGCAAAACGGCTTGGCTGAAAGGAAAAATCGACATCTACTTGATCTAGCTCGCACCATGCTTCATGCCGCAAATTTGCCCAATTGTCTGTGGGCCGAAGCCATTTCCACAGCCAATTACTTGGTAAATCGCCTACCCTCCTCTGCTATTGCAAATCAATCACCCTTCCACCGCTTGCACAGCCAACACCCGACTTACTCCCATCTACGGACTTTCGGGTGTCAATGCTTTCCGTGGCTAAGACCTTATGCAGCCAACAAACTCTCACCGCGCTCCCACGAATGCATTTTCATTGGCTATTCTCCCTTTCATAAAGGGTATAAGTGTTTGGACCTTACCTCAAATAAACTTTACATTTCCCGACACGTTACCTTTAATGAAACTCAATTTCCCTACAAAACAACCTCTCAATCTCAACCCATGCCAAAATTAGCCTCAGCCCATCCTACTCCTCCTCTTCTTCTCATTCCACCATCACTGGTTTCAAAACCAACACCCACTATAATCTCTAAACCAACTCTACAACCAATGCCCACACAGCAACCTACATCCTTCTCTAACAGATCCACCGAGCCCTCTACTACAAACATTCCAACTTCCACTACGCTTCCTATACCTGTTACACATCAACCCTCTCATCTCTCATCCCATGCAGACTAGACTCAAGTCAGGGATCACCAAACCGAAGAACATTCTGTCTCTTCTCACAAAATCTCCTTCTACCGATACACCAAACACTTATGCTCAGGCTATTAAACACCCGCATTGGCGTCAAGCCATGTTCGAGGAGTTCCATGCTCTCCAAAAGCAAGCCACGTGGACCCTCGTTCCCGCTCCGGCTCAAACTCCTATTCTAGGGTGTAAATGGACATTCAAGACCAAACTCCTACCTAATGGACAACTGGACAGGTATAAAGCTCGGCTGGTCGCACAAGGATACGATCAGAAATATGGTGTAAATTTTACAGAGACATTTAGTCCCGTTGCCAAGATGACTACAATTCGCGTTCTTCTCACTCTTGCTCTCACTCGGCAATGGCAAATCTTTCAATTAGATGTGTCGAACGCCTTCCTTCACGGCGAACTAACTGACACCATATACATGCGGCAACCTCCGGGATTCGTTGATACCTCCTCACCGTACGCTGTGTGCAAACTGAATAAATCTCTCTACGGTCTAAAGCAAGCCCCGCGGCAATGGTTCGACAAGCTTACAACGTTTCTTCAAAACCAAGGATTCAGGTTTACTCGCTCCGATCCCTCTCTCCGATCTTATCGTCGCAATAATATACAAATTTTTCTATTAATCTATGTCGACGACATTTTACTTACAGGAAATGATCAAGCAACTATCACCGATCTTCTCTCCAAATTACATGCCAATTTCGCTATTTCTTGGAATCCAGATCATCAAGCAAAACAACGGCTTATTTCTGTCTCAGCAACACTATGCCGAGAAGCTATTACAAGACTCTGGCCTAGCGGACTGCAAACCAGCAGCAACCCCCGTGTCGCCCAAATCCAAACACCCAACCACCAGTCAGCCATTTCATGATCAAACTCTCTATCGCCGCCTAGCAGGTTCTCTCCAATACCTCTCCATCACCCGTCCAGATATTGCTTTCGCTACAAATCAAGTCTGTCAACATATGCATCAGCCGACCACTCAAGACTTTCAAGCTCTTAAACGGCTGCTTCGGTACGTTAAAGGCACCACTACCTTCGGACTACCTATCACCACCGGAAATCTAACTCTTCGAACATACACCGACGCGGATTGGGCCTCTGACTACCTCGACCGGAAATCAATTTCTGGATTCTGCACCTTTTTGGGTACAACTCTGATTGCTTGGACGGTCAAGAAACAAGTGACGGTGGCCAAATCTTCCACCGAAGCTGAATACCGGTCCCTCTCGGCTGCCACCTCAGAAGTTATTTGGCTACAACGGCTTCTTGCCGATTTTGATCTTCCGCAAACTGACCCTACACCAATCTACTGTGACAACACATCAGCGATCGCTATTGCTCGGAATCCTGTTTTTCACGCACGGACCAAGCACATTGAGATCGACTATCAATTTATTCGTCAACATCTCAACAACGACGCAATTTCCATCACTCACATACCATCTGAAGAACAAATTGCGGACATATTAACCAAAGCCTTTTCCACTGCTCGTTTCCACAATCTTCGTCACAAATTAACCATTCGCTCACAGAATGCTTAATTTGAGGGAGGCTGTGAACGAACATTTTACTCTACTTGTATTTTATTTCATCTTTGCCATTCTCTGCCTTATATATAAGAATACTGTATCAATATTTATTTATTCGATTCAATAATATGTTTACTCTGTTTTTCCCGTCTCCTTCTTCAACTCAGTCTTTCTCTCCATTTCTCATGTTCTAACAGAATATCATGTCAAGCTCAAAGTTGAATTATTCAACCAATGTTCCTTTATGATTTTATCAAAAGGTAAACAATCACGAAAATATCTTTGCTTAGGTTACCATTTAGATGTTGTAACTTTGGTGATTGATCACAAGAATTACTTATTTGATGAATATTAAAAAGCAGAAACAATTGCTAGGGGGTACTTTTTTAAGTCAACCACATGCCATTTGGTTAAGCTTCAAATGAGAAATACTTATTCCTTGCATCTTCAATTATGGGTCTGATTTTCATTAGTCCATAAGATCAATTACAAAACAGCATGCTGTTAGGAAACGCTCCAAATCTCAAGTGAAACCTAACGATCTTGACAAAAATAGCAATAACGATCAACCAATTCAAAGGAAAAATCAGAAAACATTAGTTTTTATTGGAATAATCAAACTAACGGAAGGAAAATAACAAGATATAATTGATCCTCTATTCGAGAGGAGGATCTATCTCTCTCAAATCTCTCGACGCTGCTAGAGCCCAAAAACCTAAACCTAAGAGATAAAATTTCAGCCAAATTCAAGATGTCCTAACCCTAAGAAAACAAACTATTTAATACATACAATTCAAAAGGCAATCTCTAAATAGTCTCTACATTCAAATTTCCCTCCTAAACTTCTCCCAAAACCTTCTTAATCTGCTCTTCTTGCTTTGTTCAGTTTGGTCGGCATGGAGGAGGCAGACTCTTCCGCCTCTGTTGTTCGTAAGCCGGTCCGGTATGGACCAGTCTAACACAGGACTCTACATTCTTGCAGATCATTTTGAATCATGACAACTGACACCAAGCTCATTTTTCTTCAACATATCTTCAATTCGTACCTATGTAACTTCAGGAGTTAGCTTTCACTTTGACAATGACATTACTCTTTCTCATTATCAAGAGGTCCAGTTTGTTAAAGCTCACTTCTATACAAAAGAAATGGGATTGACTTACCGAGCATGAACTTGATATTGTAGACTGGATGTTCAACTCAAGAATATGAGATATTTGCTGCTGGGTACAAAGTGGTCTAGTCCTAGTCTAAGTTTGACTGTCGCCAAACATATCCAGTAGACGTATTTGCATGTGTAAGAAACAACTGCTACATTATTGGCATGAATGCTCACCAACATCTTCAAATGAGCCTCATTGATGCATTTTTGGCATTATTTTTTGTTTTGGTTTTTTTCTCTTTTTTTTTTTTGTTAAAAAAATGATAAAACATGCTTTTTATCAATCTTTATTTCATATTTAAAAAAGATAATTTATTTTAAAAACTATAAAACCAATTCTAAGTCTCCTATTAATGGTTAAAAATAGTTTCCCATCCATCTTGATTCAATCCCCATCTCCATCCCACTCTAATCCCCATAAAATTCCCTCAATCTAACGACTAGGATGAAGAGAAAGACGCGACCGCTTCCTCCTCCATGTCCGCGTTCCACAACCAAGTCGACCAAGCTATCTCCATCCACGCCCCTGCCCCACCCCAACCTAACTTCCATGCCCTCCTTGTCAGAAATCTCGAACTTAATCCAAAAGTGGAGAAGTCAATAAGACGGTTATTGAAGAGCTATTAGAGAAATATGTGATCACAAACTGAGTCCTGGCCACCGATATGGTTGGGAAGAGTAACTTGGACTACCCGAGCTCCCCATGGGGTGCACATACTCTTCCATGAGGTCTTGTATTCAAATTACACACCAATTGAGGGAGAATAGGAACCAATGTCTCGGGTTAAAAGATTTTTTTTAATACTGAATGAAGTAAAAAACATCAATGTGCCACACATATTTTTATTCACATCAAATATAAACAAAATAAAAAAAATAAAACAATAAAAATAAATACGAGAATGGACCCTAATAGTAGGATGTCCATTTACTTCTTTGCTGCTTTCTGAATATATTCAAAATGAAGGCATGTCGTTGGTATAGCACGTACTAAAATAAGTGCATGATAAAAGCCATGAAGAAGATGAGGAAAGCATCTAAAAACTTTAAAAGTATGTCAAGATTTCACAAGTTAAAATGAAAGATGACATGATGGTGATGCCTAAGGATAGCACAAATCAAGAAAGATTATCAATCTAATCCCCATATTTTAGATTGAACCTACAGAACTATGCATCCGTCAATTCCAATATGGGAATTTGATTTGAAAATCATCTTGATAAACTTATACCTCTTATCTGTATACTTTCTCACCTTAGCAAATGTCACCATTGTTGTATAGAAACGCCTAACCATGCCAAAATGGGGAAAACATCTTTATTACTTCACTAATTTACCTAATAAACCTTAATATTCATCCTCATATGCATGTAACATTTCATTCAAAAGATCAGCATTCAATTCACGCATCTCATTTCCTCTCTAAAGTCTTTGAATACGCAAGATTCATCATGTTGAAAAACAATGGCAAAAACAACGCTACTCGCTCAGTAATTTTTCATACAGTTAAGGTTTCTATATTTAGTTAAGAAATGTCAATTCCGTAAAGCAAAATTATCTTTTAAGCAGGCCTTTATAAAATTCTACGTTGCTTTATGTTGTTCACAGAGAAAAACAGCATAAAAAAGCATTCAATAACGTAATGAACGTAATGATTAACCAGATGACTATAAAATTCCTGTATTGGCGTCACTCCTTGTGTGTCCATTGTAATGTGGGTCTCCAAAAGGATGCTGCGAGCGGGGATCAAAATGGAAAGGGTACAATCGTACTATCCGGTACGAGAAAACAGTCGTAGGCCCTTACACTCTACACAAAAAGGCCGATAGGAGAGCAGATGAAATTTTACATATGATTATCTATAGAGAATAGCAACTTTCACCTACACATCTCGATAGATAATAATATGTATAACTATATAATCACAAAATTTCCCCCACTTAATACATCAGCTCGAATGGGGTTTATTTAATATAAGTGTCGGTTCCCCACAGGCGCAAACCCTCCTGGTTAATTACATCTTAGGCCTCAGCCTAAGAAAACTCTTGATTAAAGACGTTATATTATTCGCTTCGGGGTTTGGCGCATAAGGGAATATCTAGGCTCTCCTAACGCAAAGGAAGATGGGCTTTATCAGGCTATTCAACAAGCACATATCACACAAGCACTCGGCCGGTCCAAAGTAGATAAATCAAAAGAGGTGTCATCTCATACCAAATATACGTGAGGGAAAGATGGAAGCAGAGCCATTTTTATCTGATTGTAACCAGATGAATCATCCATGAAGGAGAAAATGCTATGGGATGAAGCAATATCAACCATAAGCTCGGGGATTATTCAAATCATGGAAGTCAAAGTAGACACGAATATGATCACTCTTCTTTAGGACTGGATTAATGTTGGCAGGACATGTAGGATACTTCTCTTCAATATAAACCAGTTTCTATGAGCTTCTTAGTTTTAGCGATCAGGCGATCACTTGTTGCTCAATCTTCAACCACATCCAACGAGGTAACTACTTAACATGGACTGCATCATACCGAATTGCTAACTTATGGACCGCTACTTCTAAATCTAAACCATGCATCTTAGTGTAGTTCCAGGCAAATCAATCTCTAAACTCATATATGAGTTCAATATACTCCTGGGCTTCTGACTCATATAGCAAAGCACTATGGAAGATGAGTCGATGATCTGATTCAATGCCCAAATTAACCTCACGTAATTTGTCCATGGAGAAACTAACATCATCTTCAAACTCACATGGAGCATCAAGAATCCTGTCATCAACATCATCTGGGTCTTTATCATCAGAGACAAAACAACCAGACAGGAGTGATATATAACATGAATGCTGGCAAAAAGAAACTGATCTTTCTCAAAATAGCTTAAACCCTATTAACTTTGAGGTAGATCAGTTCGTCAAATACGGGCTTACTGTAGAGCTTGTTTATAAGACCAAGTCAAAGGAACAACACCCCGCTCAACACAGCTATCCACGAAAGAGGAAAAGTATCAAGGGATATGCGTGACCTCATTGTCTATAGTGGATTCTACAGGACCCAGTATGTCGTTACCCTGCGGGACACCTACACCGTGAAACAATGATGTACGCCCACCTGACTGTGGTGGTACATAGAAAGTATGAAATTCATGCACAGAGTGATTGTCAGAGTGTAGTGGACCATAAGCACTAGTGGAAGGTGCGAAGGAAGGTTGTCGACTAAATTCCTCGACTCTCATCACATACATTTGAAGAGAAAGGGATTGTTAGCTAGTAGTCTGACGTCCGACATCTACGTCATCATCTGAGCCAATATCAACGAATAGGTCACCTTAAGATGTCAAATACCTACGAAATGTAAGATATGAATTATAATCATCAACACTAAAGGCCGACGAGGGAACCAAATGATGAGGAACATCAGTCATCTCATCATCAGAAAAATCAGACTCGACAGCCAAAAAGGAAGTGTAAAGACTTGATGGAGATGAGTCCAAGATCACACCCCAATCACTCTCTATAGAGCCAACACAAGCCATGACCATGGAACCAAATGAGTCTTTTATTGAGCTTGACTCAATGTGAGAGATCCAGTTGCGTTCAGGGAAGGTCCTTCCACCTAAGTTAATTAAGAATAATAAAGAAAAAGATAAGAATATCATTACCAAACAGGATGATCCTATCCTCTCTTATAAAGTACATGTTAAGAAAAGGGAAAAATGATCTCAATTAGATGTTAATTATAATGTGTTGGGTCATTTGAGAAAGATTTCTTTTCTTCTCAGCGTCTATGATGCACTAATTATGTCTTCTGACTTAAGAGAGACTTTGATGAAAGCTCTGCTAGAGCCAGAGTACTATCAAGCTTTCTTTGTCACTGAGTCTGTTAAGGATGCATGCTATTTGAGAAATATGTCATGTATTACCTTTTCAAATCAGGATCTCCTGTTAGGGACTTTTGAGCATAATTATCCCTTGTATGTCACCACTAAAGTTAATAATCATGAGTTGAACATGATCCTCATTGATCAAGGAGCTTCAGTCAATATCCTCAATTATTTCACAATATAGAGTCTCTCTCTTGATCATTTAAAGCTTACTTCAGATAAGATTATGCTTATAGATTTTAATGATCAGTGATAGCGTGTGCTCTAGGGTCCATTACCCTGCCTTCGAATTTTGGAGATCTCTGAACTGAGGCAAAGTTTCATGTTATCAAAACAGATACCTCATATAAGACTCTCTTAAAAAGGTTTTGAATTAATGAGAATGGAGTGATGCCTTTTACATTACATCAATGTATGAAGTATATGAGGAATTATGTGGAGAATTATATTCCCAGGCATATTCAACCTTTTATATGTATGAAAGCTCTATTTATGATGATGTCAAGCATTACATGCCTAAAAATGCTCGTAGACCTCCCACTGCACAGTCACTAGTGAGACTTACTAGCATTGTATAGGGTCTATGCAGTCACTTGCACAAGGTCCTATATAACCCCTAGTGCAGGGTCCATCACTAGTTTATACTGAGGAAGATGTTTCCGCTACAAATTATGTTGGATCTTCCTTTCAGTTTGCAGTTGGGCATGAAGTTCTCCCTATTAAAGGTAAGGAATGGCATGGTAAAGGCCGAGGTAGAGATTTGGCTCGCCCAGCGAGAAACTTTGATACTTGAATTCCTCTACCATCGGGTCTTTACACTTCCTCTTTGACTATCGAGCCTTATTTCTCTGATGATGAGATGACAGATGCTCCTGATCATTTCGTTTCATCACCGGCCTTTAGTGTTGATGATTATAGTTCATATCTTTGCATTCAGTAGGTATTTGATACCTTAAGGATGTCTATTCGTTGATAGTGGCTCAGACGATGACATAGATGTCGAGCGTCAAACTACTAGCCAACAATCTCTTTATATTCAAATGTATGGGATGAGAGTCAATGAATCCAATTGACAACCTTCCTATGCACCTTCTGCTAGTGTTTGTGGTCCACTACACTCTGACAAACACTATGTGCATGAGTTGCATACTTTCTATGTGTCGCCACAATCTGGTGGGTGTACATCATTGTTTTACGGTCTAGGTGTCCCGAAGGATACCGATATATTGGATCTTGTAGAATCCACTATGGACAATGAGGTCACACATGTCCCTCGGTACTTTTCGTATTTTCTGGATAGTTGTGTTGAGCGGGGTATTGTTCCTTCAACTTGATATTTAACGAACTGATCTACCTCAAACTCAGCAAGGTTTAGATTATTTTCAGAAAGAGCAATTTCCTTCAGCCAGTATTCATGTTATATCTCACTCACATATAATTGTTTTTGTCACTGATGATGAAGACTCAGATGATGTTGAAAACATGAACCTTAATGCTCCACGTGAATTTGAAGATAACGTTAGTTTTGCCATGACTGAATTATATGAGGTTAATTTGGGCACTAAATCATATCCTCGGCCCATCTTCCATAGTGTTTTGTTGCCTGAGTCAAAAGCTTGGGAGTATACTGAACTCATATCTGAGTTTAGAAATTGTTTTGTCTACAATTACACTGAGATGTCTGGTTTAGATATAGAAGTAGCGGTCCATAAGTTATCTATTCGGTTTGATGCAGTCTCTATTAAACACACACCTCGTCGGATGAGGTTGGAGATCAAGCCACAGGTGATAGTTGAGACTAAGAAGCACATAGAAGTTGATTTCATTCGTGAAGATAACTATCCTACTTGTCTTACCAACATTATTCTATTTCGGAAGAAGAGCGGTCAGATTCGTGTCTGCACCGACTTCTGTGATTTGAATAAGGCATATCCCAATGATGATTTTTCTCTTCCCATCCCCGAACTTATTGTTGATATTGCTTCATCTCATAGTATATTCTCCTTCATAGATGGTTCATCTGGTAACAATCAGGTAAAGATAGTGTCGTTTTCATATTTCACTCACGCATGTTTGGTTATGAGATGACTCTTCTAGATTCTCCACTTTAGACCAGTCGAGTGCTTGTGTGATCCGTGCTTGTTCAATAGCCTGATTGAGCCTATCTTCTTTTAGATTATGACAGCCTAAATATTTCCTTATGCGTCAAATTCTGAAGAGAATAATATAGCATCCTTAATCGAGAAGTTTTTTAGGTTGAGGCCTAAGATATAATTAACCACGGGGGTTTGCGCCAGTGGGGAATCGACATCCACATCAAATAAACCTCATTAAAACTAATGTATCGAGTGGAAAAATTTCATGATTATAGTGTTATACATATTATTATTCATTGATATGTGTAGGTGAGAGTCGCTATTCTCTATGGATAATCATATGTATAATTCAATCTGCTCTCTCATCAGCCTGCTTGCATAGAGTGGAAAGATCTACGAATGTTTTGTCCTACGGGATAGTGGGATCGTACCAATTCTATTTTGAATCCCGCTCACAGCATTCTTTTGGAGACCCATGTAACACTATCAAGCTTTGAAATATATATTTATAGAAAATAGCCCCATCACCTAGGGTTTAGGGAACTTATTTAATATACCAGGTCATCACAAAAACAATTTCCATCATAGATAACAACCTCAAGATTTTTTTAGCTCTTCATTTACACTCCGTGCAAAATCTAATAAGTCGCAATGAATACTCAACTTCAACCCTAAGTTCATTAAAAACAAAAGGATATTTCAACAGCCACCTCCAGGCTGCTTCTCTACTATGGGCATCAATTTCGAGTCACAGGTCGGGTTCAGGTCGAATCCGGAAATGACCCGGCACAATTCGGGTCAACCATCGACTCGTTTGTAAAAACGGGTCGATTCTCCATACCCGAACCCGACCCGCTTCGGGTCAACTCGACCAGACCCGGGGACACGCGAAAGGCCGTGAGCAGCCTCGCGGCAGCGGCGTCCGGCAGCATCGGCGGTCCTTCAGCCGGTGTCTGGCGGCAGCGGGACGCGACTGCGGTCATTCGGGACGGGCGAAGCGACGCGAGACGGGCGTAGCAACGCGAAGGCAACGGGCGAAGCGACGTGGACACGCGGGCAGCGAGTCAGCTGGATAGCACAGCGGGGGGCAGGGAAGCTCGGTCACGCGACTCACGTGGGGGGGGGGGGGGGGGGGGGGGGGGGAGGGGCAGACGGGTTAGCAGAGCTCAACGGCGGGCAGCTCGGTCAGCGGGTCAATTCGGGTCATTTTCGGGTGTTTGGGTCAACCCAAACCCGATCCGATTTTTGAAACGGGTCGAAAACTCTAACCCGAACACGACCCGGTTCGGGTTCGGGTTGACCCAAACCCGAAATTTCCGTGTCGGGTTCGAGTCGGATTTTCGGGTCGTGTCAAATATTGACACCCCTATTCTCTACAAACTAAAAAAGTCTACATCTTTCGCAAAAAAAAATTTAAGTTTGTCAGAATATATAGTTCCTTGATCCAGATTTCATTGCAAATGAAAAGGTAACCACAGCCAAAATTCAATTCAAAGTAACTGAACGTAAAAACTCGCAGAACATTTATTCCAGATGAAGCCGCGAGGCAATAAATCATGACAAAAATTAGCAAAGAGTAAAGAGAAACAAAGCATACATGAGAAGAAGCTGCATATCAGGCCCGGGATAGCGAATCTCAATCACAGTGGAATGGCCAGGCACAGAGAAAGTATTAAGGCAATCGACGAATAATCCTAGGCTTAGGCCGAACCTAGGCCGGCCCTCAGCAGCATATTCGTACAACAGAAAGAGCTGCATTACACATTCGTAAATGGGAAAGAAGGAAAGGAAACCATGAATCATTGTTATTAGGTTAAAAGCGAGATTACAACAATACCTCGCGCTTGAGATAGACCTTCGCCTGCAAACAGCCGGTTTCTTCGACGATCAGAACTATTCCGTGTTCCGATAGCTCGATGACTGCGTCCTGCGATGGAAGGAAAGGAAACCCTAGAAATAGCCTAAAAGGGAGAAATGCGTCATGGAAGTAGGATTCTTAGTGGGAGGCCATGGAAGTACTTGGTGGCGCTTCCAGCGGACCGAACTAAGGGCATCCA
This sequence comes from Dendrobium huoshanense, assembly GCA_016618105.1. Classification (NCBI taxonomy): domain Eukaryota; kingdom Viridiplantae; phylum Streptophyta; class Magnoliopsida; order Asparagales; family Orchidaceae; genus Dendrobium; species Dendrobium huoshanense. Next base: position 57,479,351 of record CM028345.1, on the reverse strand, counting down.
CCATGCCCTGAACGCTGTCGAGCTGGCAAACGAGATCCGGCGCTTCCCCGGCGACAGCACTCATGTCTGTTCTAAAGAGTGGACACTTTGGGCGAGATGGCCGGCCCGTTTTTTTCCCGCCCTATCTTCGGCTAGCCGAAAATATTTATTGTTTAATTATTATTAAATATATATATTTTAGTATTACAAAATATTTTTGAGAGTTTAATAGCTAATGTCATTTAGGGGTAATTATGTTGCAAATGTTTGAAAATTCAATTTATTAAACATTATAATATAAAATAGAATTATATATTTAAGATACTTTGTGGTGATTGATTATTTATAAAATAAATTTTGGGGTTAAATTTTGTTATTTATAATGTTGGCAATTTTTGATAAATGATGTTGGCCGGCAATGACGATACTGGAGGGAGACCATCGGCGGTAGAGGCAATGGCTAGTGGTGACTAGTGATGAGCAAAGTTTCATAGACACAATGTACTTGAAATTTGTCAAATTGATTGAATTCAAAATACAATAATAATGAATTATGTAGGAATTCTAAATACCTAAGATAATTAGTTTGTATTTTTTTTTTAAATCAAACACTAGAAATTTCAAATCTAATACATTTAGTTTATTGTAAAATATTAATACTTACAATCAAATAAGCCCTTATTTTATAATACTCTAGCAAATATGATTGTAAACAAGTTACTTCTCGGCATATAAATTTATAAAATAGAAGGTTGTTAAGATAATAATAATAATAAAAAAAGTTGTCCCATGGAGACCCTTAGACTGAAAAAACACCTAGGTAATTTATGAAAGATATTTAAGTTATGCATTATTAATATAATATTTTTTTCTTTTAAGCTATATTTTGAATCTTGTAGCATTTATCTTCTTTTGTTAATAGTTTGATGCAGTGCATCACTGCACCACATGGACCAATTCCGTTAGCTGGCCAGATGATCCCCACTCCCACCATTGCCTCATTTTATCACTACAGTACTATTTTACCTTTTTGGTTGTTAGACCAACTTTAGTATTTTTCTATAGTATTATTATCAAGACTAGAAAATTTACTTATACTCATAGTGGAGAGGGAGAAGGACACATTGTTATTTTACAGAATTCTTGTTATCTTCTTCAATAGAAGTACGCCTGAAGTAAAAATCCTTCAGCGCGTTTTACTATTCCATTGGCTTGCCTCTTTGTTTCTTATTTTTCCCTGCAGGTCTCTTCCTCACGGTGACAACGATCTTAAGTGCATCAGCTTGGTATCAGAGCTAGCTCCGGCGGGATGACGGACAAAGGGAAGGAGCAGGCTGCTGACGAAGATCGAAGCCTAGAAGCATTATGGACAAGCCAGGCCAACATCGTGCGACAGTTGAATGCATTGTCGGCAGATGTACAGCGCCTATCCATCGACGTGCGTCATGAGTTCAATCTCAACCGGGCGAGGAACACACCCCATCAGCTGCGTCGAGGGCCGGAACAGACGATGGTTATAGGGGGGCGACGTGGTATGGGCCTTGAGAGGAATGGACGTCGAATCCCCCAACCACTTCCAAATTCTTCTAAATCAGAGGATGAATCGCAATTAGCCAGAGAAATGGATCCGGTGGAGTCTGACGTTGAAGAAGACAGAATGAGCCAAGCTGTCGAGGATCCGAGAGCCCGACGGCGCCAATTGCACTATCGGGGGCATTCCGAATTTAAAGTCAAAATTGATATTCCTTTTTTTGATGGGCATTTACACATAGAAGACTATCTTGATTGTAAGAAAGCTTTTGAGAACTTTTTTGAGTGCATGGAGATAGATCCCTCCAAGCAGGTCAAGTATGTCGCCTGCCGATTGTGGAGCGGGGCTAGCGCGTGGTGGGCGCAGCTCTTAATGACTAGACAAACGAGAAGGGAAAGGACCCGTGTGCAGTTGGGTCCGAATGAAGCAACTCCTGCGTGCTCAGTTTCTACGCACCAATTACGAGCAGATTCTCTATATGAAGTACCAGCATTGCTTATAGGGCAATCGATCTATCAATGAATATACCGAGGAGTTTCATCGGCTCAGTGCTAGAAACAATCTCAATGAGACAATGAACCAACTGGTAGCCCGGTATATAGGCGGCCTCAAATACAATATACAGGAGAAATTGGAATTGAATTACATATGGTCACTCTCTCAGGTAATCAATTTTGCATTAAAAGTGGAAATGCAACAACTCCGAGCTCCCCGATCCGTGAATGCCCGCAACAGTCACCAGGCTACTGATCAAAACAGAGGAGTTTCTGTGTCAGCCAAGGCGTCTGGTAGCAATTTGCCTCTCTGCCAAAGCCTGTAGTTCCCAGGTTTGAAAACAATAATGCTCCAAAAGCCAAGACTACCACTCAGAGCAACCCGTATGCAAAACCGGCTACACTCAAATGTTTCCGCTGTTTTCAACCCGGCCATAAATCCAATGAATGCCCCCAACGCCAGCAACTCTAGTTACTAGACACAGAAGAAGGGGAAGAACTTAATTGTCATAATAATGATGATGAGGCAGAGTTTGAAGATCTTGAAGGAGATGATGGCGAGCCGTTAGTGTGTATCTTAGAGAAGTTTTTAATAGCTCCCCATCAAGCTAATACTTCTCAACGTAATGCTGTTTTTAAGACACGATGTACCATTAACGGTAAGGTTTGTGATCTTCTCGTCGACAGCGGGTGCACGGAGAATGTTATCTCCCGCTCTGTCGTCCAGGCTCTCCAGCTTAAAACTATAAAGAACCCACAACCATATAAGATCAGTTGAGTAAAGAAAGGAATCAACATTCCTGTGACGGATATGTGCCAAGTTACGTTTTCTATTAGGCGGCAGTATGTCTGCGAGGTGCTCTGCGATGTACTAGATATGGACGTCTGCCACTTGATCCTCGGCCGACCTTGGCAGTTCGATGCTGGTGTCATGTATGACGGTCGCGCCAATGCATATTCACTAGAATGGAAAGGAAAAAGACTCAGGCTATTACCGGGACCCCGTGAGAATAAGCCACAGGCTGCCAGCAGCTCATCTTCGGCTGTGATGCAGATAGTGTCGGGACCAAATTTACTCCTAACTTGGCAGAATTCGTCCATCTTATGGGCTCTTGTGGTAACTAATTCCACAATGCTACCTACTGCAGAAATTCTTGTTGCTATTGCAAAACTCTTGGAAGAATTCCGGGATGTTTACCCTCCTGAATTACCTTCTAGTCTACTGCCGCTACACACAATTCAACACCAAATTGATCTGCAACCCGGTCCTCCTTACCCAACCAACCGCATTTCCGGCTCAATCCCACAGAACAACAGATAATGCAGAACATCATTGACGAATTGTTGAGTAAGCAGCTCATTCAAACCAGCATCAGTCCATGTGCGGTGCCCGCATTACTTGTTCCTAAGAAAAATGGTGAATGGCGCCTATGTGTGGATAATAGAGCTATTAACAAGATAACGGTCAAATATCATTTTCCTGTACCGAGGATCGACGAACTCATTGATAAACTGGTCGGCACCTCCATGTTCTCCAAGCTGGACTTGCGCAGTGGGTATCATCAGATTCGTATCCGGCCGGGCGATGAGTGGAAGACAGCCTTCAAAGACTTCGGTGGGACTCTACGAGTGGCGCATCATGCCCTTCGGGTTGTGTAACGCACCCTCGACTTTCTTGAGGTTGATGCAAGATATTCTTAAAACTATATGGGGACAGTTTTGTATCTCCTACTTCGACGGCATTCTTTTATATAACACATCGCTGGACAGCCACATTGAGCACCTTCGACAAATTTTTGTCATACTACAAACCTATGAACTATTTCTCAATCTTCCGAAGTGTGAATTTGCCACTTCTCATGTCCATTTTCTTGGGTTTAATGTATCCAAAGAGGGAGTTCAGATGAATCCCAGTAAAGTTGAAGCCATTTTAAATTGGGCAACCCCAAGCTCATTCTTCGAAATCCAGAGTTTTCACGGACTAGCTAATTTTTTTCGAAAATTCATCAGGGGTTTTAGCATTACTATGAGTCTGATCACCGACTGTTTAAAGTCAAAAGTGTTTCATTGGGATGATCAGCAACAATGCAGTTTTGAAGCTATTAAGAAGGCGCTAACTTCAGCTCCCGTTCTCGCCATCCCCTGCTTTGACAAGCTGTTCACGGTGGAAACAGACGCCTCCGGTGTGGGCGTTGGTGCTGTTCTGTCACAAGAGGGGCGTCTCGTAGCCTATTTCAGTGAAAAACTCTGTCCATCCAGGCAACGATGGTCCGCATATGAGCAGGAATTATACTCTGTAATACGAGCTCTTAAGGAATGGGAGCATTACCTGTTGCATCAAGAATTCGTGATCCGCACGGACAATCGAGCACTTCAATTCATAAAATAGCCAAAAGACTGTGAATCGAATGCACGCTCGTTGGATTTATTTTCTTCAAAAGTTTTCTTTTCTACTCAGGCACCAAGCCGGGAAGTTAAATACGGTGGCTGACGCCCTCAGCCGACAACGGGTGCTGCTTGCTCAACTCTAGACGGAGTTCACAGGTCTAACGTGCATTCAACAACTATATGAGGATGATGCTGATTTTGGGACAATCTGGGCAAATTGTCAACAAGGCATCACTATATCAGGTTACTGCATTCGCCATGGTTTCCTTTTTCATCATAATCTCCTTTGTATTCCTACGTCTTCTTGGTGACAGCATCTTATACAGGAAGCCCATTGTGGAGCTCTTGCGACACACGCTGGTCGTGATAAATCCTTAGCTCAAGTGAAGAGCAGATTCTACTGGCCGAGACTCCGCCGTGATGTTTTTCGCTTTGTTGATCGCTGCCCCGTCTGTCAAAATTATAAAGGAGGTTCACAAAACACAGACCTTTATATGCCCCTACTAGTTCCCAATTCCATCTGGGAAGATCTCAGCTTGGATTTTGTCCTCGGCCTTACCCGCACGAAGAAAGGTAACTATTCGATTATGGTTGTCGTCGATTGTTTTTCAAAAATGGCTCACTTCCTTTCTTGCAAGAAGACTTCCAACGCTCTTCACATTGCCCACCTGTTTTTTCACCAAATCGTGCGTCTTCACGGCATTCCCCGGAGCCTTACCTCCGACCGCAACGTCAAGTTCATTAGCCATTTCTGGCGCGAACTATGGAAACGGATTGGGCACCAATTTACGTCTCAGCTCGGCCTACCATCCACAGTCCGACGGCCAGACGGAAGTAGTAAATTGAACATTGGGTAGCATGCTCCGCTACCTCGTACAAGAGTACCCGAAGCAATGGGAGGAAGTCCTAACCACAGCCGAGTTTGCATATAATTCCATGGTGAATCGATCCACTGGTAAGACCCCATTTAGCATCATTTATACTAAAATTCCCAATCTTGCATTGGATGTAGCAGTGCTTCCCAAATGCAAGTCAGGCGCTGCTACAAACTTCACGAATCAGTACTCCCAAATGCTTGAGGATGTCCACTAGCAGCTGACTAAATCAAACCTCAAATACAAGGCTGTCGTCGACCTCCACCGTCACCAATCCGTGTTTAATGTTGGCGACCTCGTCATGGTACGCCTTCGCCAGGAACGTTTTCCACAGGGCACTCATTCTAAGCTGAGCCGCCACAAAATTGGTCTGGTCCCCATTATCGCAAAGATCAACGATAATGCATACACTGTGGAATTTCCACCGGGGTACACGACATCCCCCACTTTCAATGTTTCTGATTTATGGCAATATCATCCTCCCGATGATGCTCCAATCATGCTAAGCTCGTAGGAGTCGAGCTCTTCCAATGCTGAGGAGGACTGATGCAGTGCATCACTGCACCACATGGACCAATTCCGTTAGCTGGCCAGATGATCCCCACTCCCACCGTTACCTCATTTTACCACTACAGTACTATTTTACCTTTTTGGTTGTTAGACCAACTTTAGTATTTTTCTTATAGTATTATTATCAAGACTAGAAAATTACTTATACTCCTAATGGAGAGGGAGAAGGAAACATTGTTATTTTACAGAATTCCTGTTATCTTCTTCAATAGAAGTCCGCCTGAAGTAAAAATCCTTCAGCGTGTTTTACTGTTCCATTGGCTTGCTTCTTTGTTTCTTATTTTTCCCTGCAGGTCTCTTCCTCACGGTGACAACTATCCTGAGTGCATCATAGTTACTTTCATAAATATTGATGTTCAAAATGGTTGGCACTCAACTTTAAAGAAAGAAAGCATAAGATAAATAAAGCATGACATGTACTGCTTCTTAAGTCTATTTTTCTCTACATTTGAAAACTCTCATATTGATTTAGGGTGTTATGGGCCTCTTAATAAAAATTCAAGAAGCAAATAGCTTTTGCATTCACCATCTTGAAATAATATGATTTTTATTAAATTAATATGATTTTAGATTATATGGCACTTTCATTATGGTTCTAGATTTGCTTTACTGACTCAAAACAACTATATTGTTAAACATATAGACTACTTAAAAAACCCCATACAATTGGGTAACCTCAATTGTTACTAGGTAGCTTGGGACAAATCCTTTGACAATTATGTAAAACTCACACTCAATATAAGTGGATCCCTCCTACCATTGACTTGAAGAAATAAAACATAAGCTACACTCTTATGATTTACTCTCTCCTAGTGTAACTCATGTGAGTCCTAGCATAATACTAATGAACCAAGACGTTTTGCTTAAGTAGCCATTTCATTGATGACACCTGAATTAAGCATGATTATATGCTAAACTTTTAATGGTATTAGGCCATTATGCTCCCACAATTAAACTTGGTCATGGATGAAACTTATTAAGTTAAGCTTGTGTATCCCCAAAAGCTAAGTAAACTAACCAAATATTAAATGACACTAAGCCTGATCGAAGTCTACCATGAGCTACTCTATGGTTGAGTAAGCTAACTCTAGTCAAAGTTGATCATATATGGTCTCTTTAATTTAATTGAGCTCTTATTAAGCTAGCTCTTGAACTTTTTTTCTCCTTTTCATTATTTACAATCTTCTCTTCTTCACTTCGAGGCCTATCTTTTAGCACTTGTTTTTTTTTTCTTGATCATTTCTCTCTCTCTCTCTCTCTCTCTCTCTCTCTCTCTCTCTCTCTCTCTCTCCCCCCCCCCCCCCCCCCCCCCCCCCCCCTTTTGTTCATCTTAATTTAATTTTATTGCTTGTTAAGAAAATGTGGTGATAAAAATATAAGCTATCATCTTAGTTTGCATAAAAAATAATATACATACAAATAAAGAGAGGAAGATGGATGTGGTAGGAAGGGGAACAGAGAGAGTGTGTGTGTGTGTGAGTGTGTGTATGTGTGCAGCACACATAAAGAAAAAAATTCTACATGAAAATTATGAAGAAAAATCATAGTACGTAGGCCAGTTGAAATATTAATCAGCAGGCTTCGATTTTGTGGGCAAATAGGGCATCTGCATAGGCAATGGAAGTGCTAGAAGACATTCATAGTTGGATGTTGTGAGCATCAAATGTTTGATGTCATAACACATAATAAGTTTGTCATTCACAAACATTTAGAATTAAACATCAATATATAGTAGCATTTGGATATGTACAAATGATAGTCAATTTGGTAGATGTTCGATGATGTGGAGAAATTATCATGTGATTTTGATCCCAGTGAACATTAGGAGTTACATGAATGAGAGCAAAGCACCAAAAAATAATAGTCGGTTGTAATCATTAAGTGATGTTCATTAACATATTTTGGCCCTACTATTCAATGAGTGGCCATAAAACGGCCATGGTGAGCATCATGAATTGGACATTATTGGATATTTGCATATTACAAAAGTAAGACAACATTGATTAGTTAACATCTATCACTGTGTGTTAAAGAGCATCAGCCCTACTATTCAATGAGTGGCCATAAAACGGCCATGGTGAGCATCATGAATTGGACATTATTGGATATTTGTAGATTACAAAAGTAAGACAACATTGATTAGTTAACATCTATCACTATGTGTTAAAGAGCATCAGTGAGGAAAACAATGAATATCGTAAGTCAATAAATGCATTTTTTTCCTCCTCAATGATAGCGAACCTTCCGAGCTAAAAAATCTAAGAGAAGTTCAAACAAACAGACCAATATAATTCGCTTTTGGATGCTTCCATTCGTCTTGTTGAGACACTAATTTGAATTATCGACATACAAAATAAATTAGATAAGAATCATTAAGTTCATTGCTTTATGATATCTTTTCTCAAATAATCATACTAAATATCAATAAGACAACTACAGCTTAGAACTACAGTGACATAAAACCACCACAAAAGTGGTCCAAACAATTATCTTGTTGAGATGCAGACGTAGCATATACAATCATCTTCATCATTCTTTCCTTTTCAAACTCATTTCAATTCAAATAATGAAGCATGCATAATTAGCGGTGAAATATTTGCGGCCGTTGCTGTCAGTACTGAATCATAATTAGAAATACGATCGATTTTCAACATTTTAACACCTCATTTGATTTGACGATCGATGTTAGCCTCATAGTACTGCCAAAACTAATCAAATAATACAAATAAGGCGGTGATTTTCTTAGATATAGGCAATTTATTTTGATCTGTTGGTTGGGAGTTTTGACTATCGATTAAGAGATTTTGAATTTGAGTATTGTGTATGTGATGTGTGTGTGAGTTTATTTTTATTGGCCTAAATATTGCAAAAAAAATCTTCATAGGTTTCGTTCGGAATAACTTTTTTATTATTTTTTTAATATAAATTTTTTTTGAACTATAAATTTTGTATTAAAAAATTATTTTAAAAATAGAAAAAAAAAAACTATCCCAATGAAATCTTAACCGTTTAATATAGGGGTGTCAAAATAGATTTTCGGATTAGATTCAGGTCTAATTCGAAACCTACCTGCTCTTGACTGCTCCAACCTAAACCCAAATTGATTGCACAAACGGGTCAGAAATCTGAACTCGGATCTCGCTCACCACCAAGCGCCTAACGTTCAAAAAAACTCGGTACAGGCGCGAAAAACTCGGTACAAACGCTTTTTTGCCTAAAACCGAACATTCCTCTGCGTACGTTTACTGGATAGAATAAAAGTTCCTACTTTAGAGTGAAAAAGAGTCAAAATATTCACATCAAAATTTATTAATAAATATTTATATATATCTATTAGATTAATGAACAAAATTTTACTAATCGGTTTTATTATTATTATTATTATTTTTATCTGGGCGTAGTCGCTTTGAGAAACATAGCGATTGATAATCAGTCGCAAGTTTTGAAACAGACGGGCTGCCACGTCGATTTTTTTTTTAATTTTTAATTATTATCTTTGATAAGTCCTCAAAAAATTGCTTAGATCAAGCATGAATCTCAAGGCATATTTGAGTTAGAAACTTTCAAAATTAGATTTGAGATCATCTGAATTCTAAATTCAGCAAATTTATAGTCAAATTGAGCATCTCAAAGAGGCAAACCAGACAACACCAAAATTGGTCTTAACCCAAGCCCCAATGGGTCTGAATAGGGGGCCCAAACCATGTTTGGAAGGATCAAGGCATTATTTGGATGATGAAATGATATCCAAATAAACCATGCTTGTAATCAAATCGAGCATCTCGGCGAGATGAATCCAACGAGCCCAAGATCTCTTAATTCCAACATCATTAAGGCACATAAACAGTTAAAAAACTCTGTACGATTGGGGAGTCAGTACGAGTCATCCGATGGAGCACTCCAAACCTGCCCAGGATCTTTTTAGATTTACAGGGTGTGCCATTCATGAAAATCTATAAATAGTCCCTCACTCTCTACATGATGGGGATATTTTGCTGGAGATTGGAGAGAGCTCTGAAGCTTCAAGAACTCTAGCACCACCGCTCGGCCGCTGACCGCAGTCGGACTTGAGCCCGATCATTGTCGGACCACCGCCCGGCCACCGACCACTGCCGGACTTCAGCCCGACCTTCGTCAGACCCCCACCCGGCCACTAACAGCCGCTGGATTTCAGCCCAACCTTCGTCGGACCACCGCCGGACTTCAGCCCAACCTTTGTCGGACCTCCGCCCAGCCGCTGACCACCGCCCGACTGCCATCGCGGCTGGACTTCAGCCCGACCTTCGTCGGACCACTGCCCGACCACCGAGCAACGCCGAACTTCAGCCTGACCTTCGTCGAACTTCAGCCTGACCACCGCTGGCCGCCGACCGCAGCTGGACCTTCGCCCGGCCACCGACCGCCGCCGGACTTCAGCCCGACCTTTGTCGGACCACCGCCCGGTCATCGTCTGCCACCGAACCTTCGCCCAATCGCCGACCGCCATCGGACCACCGCCCAGCCGTTGAACTTCAGCCTGACCATCGTCGGACCACCGCCCGGCCACCGACCATAGCCAGACTTTAGTCCGACCATCGTCGGACCACCGCCTGACCGCCGACCCCCGCCAGACTTCAGCCCGACCTTCGTCGCACCTCCGCCTGGTCTCCAACCGCCGCCGAACTTCAGCCCGACCTTTGTCGGACCACCATCTAGTCGCTGACGGCTGCCAAACTTTCGCCCGGTCCACCCGACCGCCATCGGACTTCAGTCCAATCTTAGTCGGACTATCGCCCGGCCGTTGTTTGCCGCTGGACCTTCGTCGGATCATTCATCATCAGTTGAACTTCTGCACAAAAGTCGTCAGACTTTTGCCCGACCGTCGTCAGATCCTACAGGAGAAACACCGGTTTTACGATTAAAGCCGCAAAAAAAAATCGCTGGTTTTGGGTGATTTTCCTGTAGTGAGACCTTTGACTAGATCTCCAAATTACTGTAATCTGACCACCTCTAAATTGAGGGACGGGTCAACCTTTGTAATTCACTCAAGTTTAGTGGAATCTATTCACCTGGGCGAGGCCCCGTGGTTTTTCCCTCTTTGAACTTTCCACGTAAAAAGATCGGGTGTTTTACTTCTCTCTTTTTGTTTGTGTGCTAGAAATATATATACATCGCTAAGACGAAAAGTTTACTCACTCTACCACCATGAAGCTTTCAGCCTGAAACAATCGTATAAATTTGTATTATTATACATAGAGTAAATTTTTTTTATTATTTTTATATGCATTTTATATTAATATATGTAGAAATGAAGTATTATTTAAATTATTTTAATTTTATTATTTGAAATATTGTTTATAATTTTTTTTTCGGTTAATTTTTTTATTATTTTATGTAGAGTAACTGTATTATTTTAATTTTTAATTATATCCCTATTTGTTTTTAAATATTAATGTTTTTGACTTTTTAAAACTTTATATTTTTATTTATATTTTATTTTTAATATTGCATTGTAAATTCTTCTTGTGTTGACCTTAAAAGAAAATGTTCATGCAATGAATAGGGGTGTCAATTTATGACACCACCTGAAAATCGGATGCGAAATCAACCAAAAAATTTTGGTTTTAGGTTCAATCGTTTAATAAATGGGTCCAGTTTGGGTTATAACTATCGACCCGTTTGAAAAATCTTGTGAGTCTGACAATTCTCTATCCCCTGAATTAACCCAGAAACGACCTGCCCGCATCCTGCACCTCTCACCTGAACCACCACAACCCCCTCCCCCCTCGCTTCTCCCTCCCGCCCACATCATGTCAGTGTGGCAGCGTCCGCCCGCATCGCATTCTACCCAGTCGTGCTCATGCTCATACTGTCACATGCGTCTCGATTCAGCTCGCATCACATCATTATGTCTAGCCCGGTCGAACTCGACCACGCTTGACATCACCTGCTCGAGTCCGCGTGACGAGTCTGGTTGACCCTACCTTGGGGTGGGTTTGATCTGAGTTCAAATTTTTGATCCATTTGTGTAATCGAGTCAGATTCATGTAAGAGTGGTAGAGAGCAGGTAGGTTTCGAGTTGGACTCGAATCTGACCTTAAAACCTATTTTGACACCCCTATATTAAAGACAATTAAATATGCAAATTAACATGTTTATGATAAAAAAATATTAAAATTAAGATTTCCTTCTTGAAAGGAAAAGCAAAAGTTTAATATGATAATTTACTATTTAATAATTTATCTTTTCATTCAAATATAATTGTTGTCCTGGAATATTCGCGACGGTAGAGAAATATAAAATGTAACGTCATTGCTTTGTACGAAGATCCAGAACACAAGCAGAAAAAGAGAGGGTGTAGCGTTCATAAGGGAGACCAGAGTTTTTACGTGGAAACTCCTGAAAAAGGGGAAAAACCACGGGACCTGGCCCAGTTTGAATGAATCCACTAGTATTTACATTTGATTACAAATGAGACCCTTCCTTAGGAGAAGGTCTTGGCTTAATGTCACAAATGTACATAATATAGAGCACATCAATATAGACATATTTATTTGGTTGGCAGGACCATAGTCAATAGAACAAATGTCGGAAAGATCGTAGTAGGCGACGGAAGTTTGAAGGGCCATAGTCGGTAGGAGACCGGGGTTAGAAAGACCGTTGTCTTGAGTGGGAGGTTGGAAGGATCGTAGTCGGCAGGAGACTAGGGTCAGAAAGACATTGTCTAGGGAGGGAGTTCGGAAGGACCGTAGTAGGATGAAGGTACTTTGATAGAACTCTGGGCGTCAGGTGGTGATCCGGGAGAAGTTCGGGCCTCAGGTGTGGTCTGGCAACACTCCGATGTCAAGTGGTGGTTCGCTAGTGGCACTTCAGCGTCAAGGGGCACTCCGGCTTCGGGTGACACTTCGACGTCCTTGGATACTCTGGTGGTGGTTTGATAGAACTTGGCGATGTTGTGTCAGAGCTCCGGTGTCCCTTGGTGGTCCGACGGTGGTGCAGTAAGGCCCCGATGTCTCTTGGTGGTCCGGCGGGGGTGCGACAGAACCCTGGTGTCCCTTTGTGGTCCGGCGATGGTGCAACACAGCTTCAACGCTGGTGCGGAAGAACCCCGATGTCCCTTGGTGGTCCAGCGGTGGTGCGGCTGAACCTCGACGGTGGTGCGGAAAAACCCTGACGTCCCTTGGTGGTCCGGCGGTGGTGCGGCAAAACTTCGACGGTGGTGCGGCATGACCCTAACTGTGAGACCTCGTTCCTTTGCTATAGCTGCTGGAAAGTGATTTTTCCCCAAGATCGGCCAGGACGAAGTTGAGATCGTCCAGGCCGATCAGTGCATTGAAAACAGCTGATTTCTGGAGCTATTTCTGGACAGAATCGTCCAGGACGATATTGAGATCGTCCAGGACGATCTGTACTGTTCCTAAAATCGTCCTGATCATCGCCCTGGAGTATCGGCCAGGACGACCAGAATTGGTCTGATCGTCCGGGACGATAGAGTCGATCGGCCGGGCCGATCTGAGTATGATTTAAGGAAATGAGCTCGTTTTGAGGAGAGAGAAAAATCATTTTATAAAACAGATATTTTGAGGAGAGAGAAAGAGCGAAAAAGCAAAGGAAGAAGTCCGATTTTGGAGCCCGCGGAGCAATTTTCGTCGTTCGTTGCTGTTGAATAGTTTGTTTGTCTCGCTGTAAGGACTCCGAACCCTTCTTCTGTTTTCGAAGATTTTGAGGTTTTGTAAAATGGTGCTCAGATTTATGTTTTTGTAAGTGATTTTCGTACCTGGTTTGGTACTGGCGAAGATTTCACCGCATAACTTTTGGTATGCTGTAGATATGATTATTCTGCACGTTTTGATTATTTTCTGGTAGATTTCGTCCGGTCCGTTTTGGTTTTGCGGGGTTTTATTTTGACTGCAAATTATTATGATGTCCGAATTGGTTTGAGCAATAGAAGAATAGTCTTATAATGTTATTGTGCACGTTCTGTATTAATTTGGTGAATTATCATTTTTGGAGATTTTTGTGTAAATTTGACCGACTACTGTTACTCTGCCCGATTTTCGTACGATTTCTGATTTGGTTGAAATTGATTGATTGAATTGATATGCGTATAATTATTGATATGATCGTCTTAAATTTCTTTATTTTTGATTATTGCATCGATTATTGCATTGATTGATTGTTACTGAAAGACAAGTGGGAACCTGGTTGAACGTTGGTTGGAGATGATACCTGTACAGGATGGTGGGCCGACGGGCTTTCCTTTAAATCATAGATCATGGATCATGGATATAACGATGGGAGTCATAAGGAGATTATATGCCGACGGGCGGCCGACGGGCAATAGAGTGACGACTCTTCTTGATCGAAACCAACGTGCGGATATCTACAACAGCAATATAGATTCTACAACAGCACTATTGATCATGACTAGTGTTTGTGCTTGTCGAGTAAGACCCTTGTATGGGATTGCATGTGCATCATATGGATTTCCTGATAAACATTGATTTATTGATATCAATTATCGTACGGATTCATTGATTTCATTGATTGATCATTGAGCATTGATACTACTTGACTATTGATCATTCATATTGATATGGATATGGACGGCATAGATTCATAGATTCATTGATACTATTGATCTTGCATTGATTCGACCTGTTACTGTATAAATTTATCGTATTGTCCTTCTGATTGATTGGATCGACTTGATAGTATAGACTGGATTTGATTGATTGATTGATTTGACAGATTTAAATGATTTTATTGATTTATCGTATTGCTCTTCCGATTGATTTTGATTTTCTCGACTTGATTGATTCATAGATACCGGCACCGATATTGATATGAATCCTGCGTATTGATTCATAGAGATTGACACTGATATTGATACATTGAGTCGTCGTACCGGTTCTCGATTGATTGATTGAATGGATTGTTGTCGTATGGATTTGATTTATCGTAGAATTGATTTCTATTGACCTGATGATTTCATTGAATTGATTTGATTTCAATTGATCTTTCGCCGTATTGATTAGATTATTTATTAGGATTTGAACCGATTGATATAATTGACTAGAAAGTGCTTTATTGATTGAGATGATTTCCCTACTGTAGCATCGTACGTCGTCATTATAGAATCTGTCGTAGTGTCATTGAATATAATTAGATCGACTGATTTGCAAGAGTACGTTCTGACATGAGTTTCTTATTGAATTAATTGACGCTATCGATTGTTATTAATTGATACAGATATCCTATTGATTTGACTGATAATATAGATACACTGATTTGATTAAATGACGCGATTGATCGAACTGATAGTATTGATAGTATTGATTGATAGACACTGCCATGAGGATAGATATTGATTGGAAGCACTTACCGATTTGATTTCGATTTATCGATGTTTTTACTACTGCATTGATTATTGACTATTGATTTACGTACTGCATTGACTATTAACTTGATTTCCGCTGTTCAGACTTGATTTTTTATTGACGATGGATTTCCGTATTGCATAGACTCATTGACCATTGATTGATTTGATTTCATTGACCTGCATATTGATAGCATCGCCGTGCTTTGATTTCAGTTGTAGGCTTTGGTGACCTGCTGGGCTTTGTAAGCTCATTATATGTGGTTAATATTTCAGGTGCAGGGCCTCCAGTCTGAAGATCTTTCTGTCGAGTTCAGCCTTTTGTTTTGTAGCCTTTGGTAGGCTTTCTTTTGTAGCCGGTGTGGCTAGTGTAGATATTTCTTTTGGACTCTATTGTCTCTTCTCTGATTGTACTATATGTGAATTATAGTATCCGCTGCTGTTTCTTTTATGTAATGTAATTATCTCTGGCTCTGGATACATGTTTGTATGTATTGATATGAAAAACAGATGAGGAACCCGATAGAAAAGAAAGAAAAAAAAAAAAAAAAGAACGATCAGATGAATCCTTTCGCTACACGGATCTTGGGGTCGTTACAATTGGTATCAGAGCAAGTGTAGTGAAAAGGATTTGATTATATCCAGAGTTGATGATTGCATTATTTGATTTAATTTGTTTTGTTATACGTATTTGATTTCCGCGGTTTTGATTTGAATGATTTGTATTGATCAGGCCAATGGATCCGAAAGGCAAAAAGATTGAGTCTGAGCCTGCTGCTAACCTCCCTCTCACATCTGAAAATATGAATAAATTTGCTGATATGGTTGCTCAGATGGTGAGTGACAAGCTAGCGAAACGCTCTGGGCGTAGCAAGAAAAGTGGGGAAGGTAGCAAAGCAAGAATTAATGTTTGTACGTTTTGTGGAAAGAGACACTCGGGACAGTGTTATCGAAGAACAGGGCAATGCTTCCGAGGTGGTGCACATGGACATAGAATGACTGATTGCCCGAGTTCTGAACTTAGGCAAGGACCTGTTCCGACTGTTCAGACTGGAAATGTACAAGCCATGCTGGAAGATGTTCCTTCCGTGCCTGCTGGTGAGACTGGTACGAGTTTTGTTTATCGTCTGTTTCGTTGTGATTTGTGTGATTTATTGAATGATTGGATTAGTTCTGTTTTGTTTCGTTTTGTTTTTGTTTTGCTTTGTACAGTTAGGGAAATGTCGGGACGACATTTTTCTAAGGTGGGGAGATTGTGAGACCTCGTTCCTTTGCTGTAGCTGCTGGAAAGTGATTTTTCCCCAAGATCGGCCAGGACGAAGTTGAGATCGTCCAGGCCGATCAGTGCATTGAAAACAGCTGATTTCTGGAGCTATTTCTGGACAGAATCGTCCAGGACGATATTGAGATCGTCCAGGACGATCTGCACTGTTCCTAAAATCGTCCTGATTATCGCCCTGGAGTATCGGCCAGGACGACCAGAATTGGTCTGATCGTCCGGGACGATAGAGTCGATCGGCCGGGCCGATCTGAGTATGATTTAAGGAAATGAGCTCGTTTTGAGGAGAGAGAAAAATCATTTTATAAAACAGATATTTTGAGGAGAGAGAAAGAGCGAAAAAGCAAAGGAAGAAGTCCGATTTTGGAGCCCGCGGAGCGATTTTCGTCGTTCGTTGCTGTTGAATAGTTTGTTTGTCTCGCTGTAAGGACTCCGAACCCTTCTTCTGTTTTCGAAGATTTCGAGGTTTTGTAAAATGGTGCTCAGATTTGTGTTTTTGTAAGTGATTTTCGTACCTGGTTTGGTACTGGCGAACATTTCACCGCATAACTTTTGGTATGCTGTAGATATGATTATTCTGCACGTTTTGATTATTTTCTGGTAGATTTCGTCCGGTCCGTTTTGGTTTTGCGGGGTTTTATTTTGACTGCAAATTATTATGATGTCCGAATTGGTTTGAGCAGTAGAAGAATAGTCTTATAATGTTATTGTGCACGTTCTGTATTAATTTGGTGAATTATCATTTTTGGAGATTTTTGTGTAAATTTGACCGACTACTGTTACTCTGCCCGATTTTCGTACGATTTCTGATTTGGTTGAAATTGATTGATTGAATTGATATGCGTATAATTATTGATATGATCGTCTTAAATTTCTTTATTTTTGATTATTGCATCGATTATTGCATTGATTGATTGTTACTGAAAGACAAGTGGGAACCTGGTTGAACGTTGGTTGGAGATGATACCTGTACAGGATGGTGGGCCGACGGGCTTTCCTTTAAATCATAGATCATGGATCATGGATATAACGATGGGAGTCATAAGGAGATTATATGCCGACGGGCGGCCGACGGGCAATAGAGTGACGACTCTTCTTGATCGAAACCAACGTGCGGATATCTACAACAGCAATATAGATTCTACAACAGCACTATTGATCATGACTAGTGTTTGTGCTTGTCGAGTAAGACCCTTGTATGGGATTGCATGTGCATCATATGGATTTCCTGATAAACATTGATTTATTGATATCAATTATCGTACGGATTCATTGATTTCATTGATTGATCATTGAGCATTGATACTACTTGACTATTGATCATTGATATTGATATGGATATGGATGGCATAGATTCATAGATTCATTGATACTATTGATCTTGCATTGATTCGACCTGTTACTGTATAAATTTATCGTATTGTCCTTCTGATTGATTGGATCAACTTGATAGTATAGACTGGATTTGATTGATTGATTGATTTGACAGATTTAAATGATTTTATTGATTTATCGTATTGCTCTTCCGATTGATTTTGATTTTCTCGACTTGATTGATTCATAGATACCGGCACCGATATTGATATGAATCCTGCGTATTGATTCATAGAGATTGACACTGATATTGATACATTGAGTCGTCGTACCGGTTCTCGATTGATTGATTGAATGGATTGTTGTCGTATGGATTTGATTTATCGTAGAATTGATTTCTATTGACCTGATGATTTCATTGAATTGATTTGATTTCAATTGATCTTTCGCCGTATTGATTAGATTGTTTATTAGGATTTGAACCGATTGATATAATTGACTGGAAAGTGCTTTATTGATTGAGATGATTTCCCTACTGTAGCATCGTACGTCGTCATTATAGAATCTGTCGTAGTGTCATTGAATATAATTAGATCGACTGATTTGCAAGAGTACGTTCTGACATGAGTTTCTTATTGAATTAATTGACGCTATCGATTGTTATTAATTGATACAGATATCCTATTGATTTGACTGATAATATATATACACTGATTTGATTAAATGACGCGATTGATCGAACTGATAGTATTGATAGTATTGATTGATAGACACTGCCATGAGGATAGATATTGATTGGAAGCACTTACCGATTTGATTTCGATTTATCGATGTTTTTACCACTGCATTGATTATTGACTATTGATTTACGTACTGCATTGACTATTAACTTGATTTCTGCTGTTCAGACTTGATTTTTTATTGACGATGGATTTCTGTATTGCATAGACTCATTGACCATTGATTGATTTGATTTCATTGACCTGCATATTGATAGCATCGCCGTGCTTTGATTTCAGTTGTAGGCTTTGGTGACCTGCTGGGCTTTGTAAGCTCATTATATGTGGTTAATATTTCAGGTGCAGGGCCTCCAGTCTGAAGATCTTTCTGTCGAGTTCAGCCTTTTGTTTTGTAGCCTTTGGTAGGCTTTCTTTTGTAGCCGGTGTGGCTAGTGTAGATATTTCTTTTGGACTCTATTGTCTCTTCTCTGATTGTACTATATGTGAATTATAGTATCTGGTGCTGTTTCTTTTATGTAATGTAATTATCTCTGGCTCTGGATACATGTTTGTATGTATTGATATGAAAAACAGATGAGGAACCCGATAGAAAAGAAATAAAAGAAAAAAAAAAAAAAAAGAACGATCAGATGAATCCTTTCGCTACACGGATCTTGGGGTCGTTACACTAACATCCCTTGGTGGTCTGGCGGTGGTGCGACAGAACTTCGACGCTGGTGCGGCAGAACCCCGACGTCCCTTGGTGGTCCGGCGGTGGTGCAATAGAACCTCGACGTTGGTGCGTTAGAACCCGGGCATCCCTTGGTGGTCCGACGGTGGTGCGGCAGAACTCCGACGGTGGTGCGGCAGGACCCCAACGTCCCTTGGTGGTCCGACGGTGGTGCGGTAGAACTCCGGTGTCCCTTGGTGGTCCAGCGGTGATGTGACAGAACCCTGACGTCCCTTGGTGGTCTGGCGGTGGTCGAGGAGGAGCTAGGCGGCGGGAGTTTTATTCCTTCTCTTTCTTCTTCTATCTTGCCTTCTCCCCTTTCAAGAGGAAATGGGGTTCTATTTATAGAATTCTTGAGTGGCATGGCTTGCAAATAAGTGGAAGATTGAGAGCAAATTGGGAGTGGTTTGGATGGACAGCCGATATTGATTCCTAAAATTGTACATAGTTCAATGGACCTTTGATTGTCTTAATGATATCAAAATTTAATGATCTTGAGCTCGTTGGATTCGTCTCGTCGAGCCGTTTGATTCGATTATAAGCATGACACAATTGGAGACCATTTGGCAACCCAAATTGTGGTTAGATTCTTCCAAAAGTCCTCCGAGTCTTTGATTTGGACTCATTTGAGCTCAGATTGGGTCGATTTTGGTGTCGCTGGGTTCGTGTTTCCGAGACGCTCAGTTCGACTGTAAGTTTGTTGAAATTGAAATTCGGATGGTCTACGATTTAATTTTTGAAGTTTCTAACTTTATTTTGCCTCGAGATTCGTGCTTGATCAAGGTAATTTTTTGATGATGTGTCAATAATAAACATAAAAATTAACTATTTAGATTTATATTACATAATTCTTCATTTTCAACATTTTTATATACTATAAAATTCCATATAAATTTAATTAAATTATTAATATAAAACTACATACATAATATCTCTTACAAAGCTTACGGAAATTATTCTAAAGTTTTCGCTATATAGACACACACACACATATTATACGTTAAAAATATTTCTAAAAATAAAATATAATACGAAAATTTAAAATAATACATTAACTCTTCTGAAAATAATAAAGAAAAATGAGCCCAAATAATAAATAAATTATGACTAATATTTCGATTGATAAAATTTTATTAATTTCAATAATACTTCATCTCTAAAGATATATATATATATATATATATATATATATATATATATATATATATATATATATATATATATATATATATATATATATATATATATAATCCTAAAATTAATATATTATATATCAAATAAATATCTAAATATATAGAACATAATTTTTATGAATATTTAACTTCATCAAATAGCTTAAATAATATATGATGAATTAAATTAATTTGATTTAAAATCTATAAATTAAAATATGACTATTGCTATTATATCTTTCAAATAATTAGCATTAAATATATAATTAGATAATCTTAATTAAAGCACAATTATGGCTCTAAATCAATAATAAACAAATTTGAATAATATTATTTTAAAACTTGAATATGTTCAAATTCAACTCAAAATTAATAATAAAATAAATAAATGAATTTAAGCAAGATAATACTTACTCAGAATAGCTTCACTTGTACACAGCCAAAAAAATGGAATAGCAATTGGTTTTGTCATTTTCCATTGGTCCAATATGCCTAAAATGGGAGACATTTAGGTTTCATTGGGATTATTTTTTTTATCATTTTTAAAGTAGTTTTTAAGTAAAAAATTTTGTACTAAAAAACTGCTTTATAAATCAATAAGAAAGCTATGAAAAATGAAACCTCAAAATCTTAATAAGAACCAAAATTCGTCACGATATTATAATTTAAAATGTATAAAGATATGTTTTAAAGTCCTTAAAATTATATTGATATTGATACAATTAGGGGTGTCAAAATTTGACCAGAGCTGAAAAATTTTTAGTTCGGGTCGACCCATTTACCATACGGGTCACGTTCAAGTTCGAGATTCTGACCCTTTTATAAAACCGGGTAGGACTCAGGTTGATACGAAAAACCTCGCTACCGCGCTTTCCTAAGATGATCACATCGGAGAGGGAATCCTCGCTGGTTCGCTATCACTCGCGGTTCCCTGTTCCCGGGAACCTCGCTATCACTCGCAGTTCACTAATTCGTCAGTCGATCAGACCTGTAATCTCCACGCACAATCGTTCATGAATGACAAGCCCTCTCCCCAATCGTTGCTCGTTGTAGTCTACAGACGCTACTTACGTGGTCAGCCCATCACGCCAGTCACATATCAGGTTGTCACTATCACCTCCAATTCATGTGTGGATTTTAAACAAAGCCTTGTTTTTTTTTTTTTTTTGCTCATGCGAATTCGAAACTGTTGCGGGCTAGAATATACGCAGCGATAGAGTTAGAAAGTTTTTGTCTCAGCGTTGTACAAATATCAGCCAAACAAACATAAGAGAAATAAAAAACACCGAGATTTTTACGTGGAAACCCTGAAAAGGAAAAAAATCATGGGGCTACGCCGAATTGAAATAATTTCACTAGTGTTCTACATTGTTTGTTGGTTTTATTTATTTAGTATTATTATTATTATTTGAATTTAAGGACATTTAGAGCCTAATTAGACGGGAGAAATCACAATTATTTATTTGAGAAAATGAAATCTCAGATTCACAGTTATGAAATTACTCTGAAACTGAAAGTGAGTTTTAAAGAGAGAAAGTCATAAATATGAGAATAGTGTATTATAGAAAATGAACAAAAAAGGTAAAATAAATATTTATAGACATTATTTATTTCAAGAAAAAATTTAGCAATTATATAATTTTGATGAAATATATTAAAAAAAAGTATATCATAACATAGTAATATAATTTATATTAAAAAATAAGAGAAAATATTCAAAAATAGAAAATATTTTACTTTTTATTTCGATAAAAATAACCTACTATATTTTTTAAAAATATATATTCTATAATTATATATATTTATTTTATTATCATGATTTTAATATAAAAATATTCTACAATTTTTTTCATGAAATATATATTAATTTAAGAAACATCTTTAATTTTTCAATATTAAAAACAATAGAGGCTATTGATGTAATTTCCTCTTTCCACCTTTCCACATTTATCATCCACACTATCATTCGCAAGAAGATGCTTCTCCAAACAAATAGAGCTGATGTAAAGAGCTTTTGTTGACAGGCCTATCGGTCTCCCCTACCATACAGAGAATAATTCAAAAAGAATTTAGGAGATTTCAAGGGTGGAATCAGTCCTAATTTTCAGGGGGGGCAAATTTATAAGACATATATGTTGGGGGTCCAAAGGGGCAGTGTCTTCTGGCGAGGTTCGACCTGTTGGGGGCAATTACCTAAAGACCATAGTAGTTTAAAATTTTTAGGGGGGGGCAATTGCATGAAAATCCTTGTAATAAAGACTAAAAAATAAATAAAAAGGGGTAAATTACCTAAAATAACCATATAAAAAAAATTTAAAAAAAAATTGAGGGGGGGCAACTGCCCCCCCTGGAACCTATTGGGTTCCGCCCTTGGGAGATTTATATTAATACCATTTTATTTCATGTTATTTATATATCTAATATTTAAAATTTTAATATTATATTTTTATCACTAATACAAAATTTTAATATCAAATATATCACTTATATATTTCATTCTTTTCACCCATACCACCTTATAAATTTTAATATTTCATTCAATACACTTATATTTATTTTATGAGCGGTATGCATGTAATATTAATGTTTTTGAGACCTCAATCACAATTCTGTTTAGCTATTATTTTCTTATTGTTTTAAAAAAATTTATGTACTAAAAAGCTGCCTTTAACTTCAGCTTTTGAAAAATTTAATTTTCTAACAACAGCTTTACCACCACCTTTTAAATAAGCTATCATCCTCAAACAAATTCTTAATTTAGGAAGAGTTTATAATAGGCCTATTCTAAATTTATTTATCCTAAGATAATCTCAATTATTAGTTTTAAATATAAGTTTTAATTACAAAGTGGAGCCCAATGGCCTCTTGAAAACTAAACCTACCACAATCGCCCAATTCCTATACCTTATAGATCGACAAAAGATGAAAAATGAAAAAAAAAATTAAAAAAAAAAAGAATAATTACAAATTGTAATTGCACATAAATTAAGCATTTATGCCTTCAATTTATTTCGTCCACGTGTAGGCCAGTAGAGCTGTTTATATAATGGGATCCTTTTTGTCAGAAAGCTGTAGCAATCTTTGCTTGATTTACTCTTTTATATGAACCATTCGATTTTAATTTTATTAATTTTCTTCATGAAGGAATAAAGACCACATTTTCTGGGCTTTATAATACTCGGCCTTCATTGTTAGTTTATATAGTCAGCGGACGACTAAGGTTGGAGGGATAGTAGTTGACGGATGTATAGGTTGAAGGAATAATAGTCTGCAGGTAACTGAGGTAGGAGGGACTGTAATCATTGGGCGACAGAAATTGAAAGGGCCATAGTCTGTGGGAGATTGAGGTCAGAGAGATCGTAGTTGGCAAGCGATGCAGATCAGAGGGACCATAATCGACGGGCGACTGAGGTTGGAGGAACCCTAGTCGGCGATCAATGGGGTTCATATATACTGTAGTTGGCAAGCGACGGAAGATGGAGGGACTATTATTGGCGAACAACAGTGGTCGGAGAGATAATAGTTGGGGAGTGACAGAGGTTGGAGGGACCATCGTCGGCGGGCGAGGGTGGTCATAGGGACCTTAGTCAGCATGTGACGTTTGTTTGAAGGACCATCGTCGGCAGCCTGGCGGTGGCTAACAATTGTCTGGTGGAAGTTATGCGATTTATCGATGGTCGGGTGGTGGTCCAATGATAGTCGAGCGGGAGTCTGGCTGCCATCGGAGGCCGGGTGGAAATCCGAAGGTGGTCAGTGGCCAAGCAATGGTCCAACGATGGTTGGACAGAAGTCCGACGATGGCTGGCGACCGGGTGATGATCCAACAATGGTCGGGTGGAAGTCCGACAGCTGTTGGCAACCGGGCAATTGAGCAGTGATGGTTGAAGGAGGGTGAAAGAAATAAGACTCGAAGCAGAGAGAAGGCAAGCCAGAGAAGAAGAGAGGAAAAAAATAGAAAAATATTATTCAAAAGTAAATGTGTGTACATTATTCTTTAAATAGGCAAAAACAGGTAAAACAGTAATTATAATAGGTACAGGTTAATGTAAAGTTGTGCTAATCTAACATCCTCCCGCAAATTAATTATTCGTGCCAAGAATTGTTAATTTGGAGCGCAAACCTTTGAACTGAGCTGAAGCGAACGGTTTCGTTAGAATGTCTGCGACTTGGTCTTTTGAGGGGATGTGGTGAATGACGATGTTGCCGGAATTTAGGTGCTCACGGATGAAATGGTAGTCGACTTCAATATGTTTTGTCCTGGCGTGAAAGACCGGGTTCTTTGTAATTGCGATAGCTGATTGATTATCGCAGTAGATCGGAGTAGGGAGGTTTTGCGGTAGGTGCAGTTCAGCTGCAAAACGCCGCAGCCATATGACTTTCGAAGTGGCGGCCGACAGTGATTTGTATTTGGCTTCGGTGGAGGACTTGGCGACGGTGATATGTTTCTTGACGGACCAGGAGATTAAATTTGGTCCCAAGAAGGTGCAGAACCCGGAGATGGATTTGCGGTCTGAGTGGTCGGAGGCCCAGTCGGCGTCGGTATAGGTGTGAAGATGTAAGTCACCGGTGGTTAAGGGAAGACCGAAGTTGAGTGTACCCTTAATGTACCGAAGCAGTCTGGTTAGAGCAAGGTAGTTGTGATATGTAGGAGTTTTCATGTGCTAGCAAATGCGATTCGTGGAAAACGCAATGTCAGGACGGGTTATTGATAAATATTGGAGCGAACCCGCAATGCGTCGATAGAAAGTTGGATCGTGAAAGGGTTGCGGATTGCTGTTGAGCTGGTTGGAGTTCGGTGAGATAGGTGTCGGTGCAGACTTGCAGTCGATGAACCCAGCATCGATGAGGATTTTTCATGCGAAATGTGCCTGTGACAGGATGTAGCCGGTCTTGAATTTCTGCACTTGGATTCCCAGAAAGAGAGAGATCGGGCCGGGTTGTTTGAGAGCAAAGTTTGCTTTGAGATCTTTGAGAAGCAATTGCACCGCCGATTGATCATTACCTGTGACAAGGATGGGTCAGAGCGACTAAACCAGAATCCTTTTGTCTGAAGAAATGAAGTGAGTTTTTGGAACCACTGACTGGGTGCTTGTTTGAGTTCATACATTGACTTGTGTAGTTTGCAGACGAAGTTTGGCGAGGTTGCGTCGGTGAACCCGGGTGGTTGACGCATGTAGATATCTTCGGGGAGATCGCCATGTAAGAATGCATTGGAGATGTCGAGTTGGAGTAATGGCCATTATCGATTGATGTCGATTGCAAGTAGAAGACGGATGGTGGGCATTTTTTCCACCGAGCTGAAGGTTTCGTTGTAGTTTTCACCGGGTCATTGTTCGTAGCCGAGAGCTACAAGATGAGCCTTGTAGTGATCTATCTGTCAGTTTGGAAGAGTTTTAGTTTTGAATGTCCACTTACATCTTACAATGCATTTGTTCGAAGGTGCGGGAACGAGCGTCCATGTCCTTTGCTTCTAAAGAGCATTGATCTCTTTAGTCATGGCTGGCTTCCAATGTGGAATTTGAATTGCCTGTGTAATATCTCGTTCCCTTACTGTTCCTCTCTGATTTGGATTTTCCTCCCAGAATCGGCCAGGACGATGTTGAGATCGTCCAGGCCGATCAGTGTATTGAAAACAGCTGATTTCTGGTGTGTTTTCTGGAAGGATTTCTGTACAGATCGTCCGGGACGATGTTGAGATCGTCCAGGCCGATCTGTACTGTAGAAATGATCGGCCATACAACAGCCCTGTGAATTGTCCAGGACGATCAGGATTTGGTCTGATCGTCCCGGGACAATTTGTCGATCGGCCAGGCCGATATGAGTATGATATAAGGAAATGAGCTCGTTTTGAGGAGAGAGAAAATCAGATTTTATAAAACAGATATTTTGAGGAGAGAGAAAGAGAAAGGGAAAAAGAGAAAAGCTGGTTTTCGGAGACCGCGGAGCGCTTTTCGTCCGACGCTGCTGTTGGGAAAAGTGAAGATCTCGTGGTAAGGACTCCGAACCCTGTTTCTGTTTCAAAGATGTTGTGTTTTGACCGAGTTGGGATCTGTTTTGTGTTTTCGTAGTCGACTTTTCGACATGATTTTGATTTGACACAACTTTCACCGCACAACTTCTAGTATGTTATAGATATGATTATTGTACACGATTTGACTGTATTCTACGAAGATTGTACCGGTCGGAATTGATTCTACGTGATTTTAATCGAATAGAAAATAATCGGGACTTGATTTGATTTGGTTTCTATAGGATAATAGTCTTGTATTGATGTTATAGATATTCTACTGTAATTTGGAAGAATTTGGATATTGTATCTTTTTGCAGGATTTTTGTGTAAATTTGACCGACTGCCGTTACTCTGCCCGATTTTCGTACGATTTCTGATTTGTCTGGAATTGATAGATTGAATTGATCTGCATATGACTATTGATATGATTGCTTTAATATTGACTATTGAATTGCTTATTGATTGAATTGACTATTGATACTGATCACAAGTGGAACCTGGTTGAACATTGGTTGGAGATTGATATTGATACATGTACAGGATGGTGGGCCGACGGGCTTTCCTTTAAACATTGATTATAGATATATTGAAGGGAGACATAAGGAGTTTATTGATATGCCGACGGGCGAAAAGAGTGACGACTCTTATTGATTGAATCAATGTAAATGATATCTACAACAGCAATATGGATTCTACAACAGCAACATAGCCAGTTGATTTTACTTGTTTAGTATATAGTATTGAATTGCATGGTTACTGTATTGATTTACGGATTTATTGCTTTATCGATTTGATCGAATTTACTGTATCGTACGGATTCTATTGACTTCATCGATCGACTACTGAGCATTGATATGACATAGATAGATATAGATATTGCATTGATAGCATGAACATGGACATCGTACTATTGCCTATAGATTCATTGTACTACTGCCTACTGTTTCTGCACTGTATTGATTTCTTTATAGATTCATTATTCTGTATCGCTTTTCTCGACTGATTTCATTGATTAGACCGTATCGATTTGATTGACGAGTATTGATTGATTGAGTTGGATTATCGATTTGTCTGCCGCTACATTGACTGGTTCTATTGACTATTGATTTCCGCTGCACAGACTCATTGATCATTGATTGATTCGAATGGATAGATTGACATGCATATTGATAGCATTGTCATGCTTTGATTTCAGTTATGGGTATTAGGTGACCTGCTGGGCTTTGTAAAGCTCATTATATGTGGTTGATATTTTCAGGTCAGGGCTCGGGAGCAGGAGATAGGAGTTGATTCAGATCGACAGGTTTTAGTTCTTTTGATCGATAGATGATTCTTTTGTACTCAGGACAGGATAGATTTCTCTACTTGCATTGATAGTGTAGTTCCTGAGTATTGTACATGTTGTTTTGAGATATGAATCGACTGTTATATTGATGTTTAAATTTTTATAGATGTTTGATAGATTGCTTAATGATGATTTTAGATAACTCTGGTAAATTGTTTGGCTATTGATCGACATTCTTTCCAAGTTAGATCTCGGGGCGTCACAAGTTGGTATCAGAGCAGTGTTATTGGAAGAATGGATTATTACCAGAGTTGTAGGATTGGATTGAGAGATTGGGTAGATTGGGTAGCTTTAAGAGCTTCATTGGCATACATCATTGCATGTGTGTATTATTGTTCTGAATTGTGCAGGTGAAAAGATATGGATCCTCCGGCAGAATCCAGTGTACCGAATGAGCAACACAGCGCAGCTCCAGTACCTTCAGAGAGTATGATGCAGTTAGCTACTGCGATTGCACATGTTATGGGGGATGCCCAGAGCAAGATGAGTGGGAGCAAAGAGGAAGAAGTTGATAGACACTTGCAAATGTTCCACAAGCTGAAGCCTCCATTGTTCAAAGGGGCTGTAGGACCACAGGCTGCTGAGGATTGGATCATGAGGGTGGAAAAGATTTTTGACAGCATGCAGTGTCCGGGGAATAGAAAAGTACCATTGGCAGTATTCATGTTAGAGAGTGAGGCAGAGAGATGGTGGATTGGACAGCAGAGAGAGAAATTCTAGGGGAAGACCAATGCTGAGATCACCTGGGATGAGTTCACTATAATGTTCAGGATGTGGTTTGTACCACCGTCAGCTCAACGACAGATGCAGGAAGCTTTCATGAGATTGGAGCAAGGCCGTAAGTCAGTGATGCAGTACGAGGCCGAGTTTACTGCACTTGCGAGGTACGCTGCTCACTTGATTCCTACTACTGAAGAAAAGTGTTACAGATTCCTGCACGGATTGAACAGAGAGCTGAGACACCCACTTGTACCTTTCCGGATTCATGAGTTTTCTGAGCTGGTGGAGTGGGCTCGACTGATAGAGATCGATTTGGCGACACCAGTATCGAGGTACGATGATACCAGGATCGGAGGAGGAGAGATGAGGTACGACGAGATGATTCTGGTAGAGACAGAGATAGAGAGAAGAGAAGCAGGTATGAGGGTTCGAAGGGATCTGCATCGGGATCTGCGTCACGATCAGCAACGATAGTATCATCTGGTGGTTCTGGCACGTGCATTCACTGTGGTAGATGACATGCAGGTCAGTGCTACCTATTGACGGGTCAGTGTTTTCACTGTGGACAGCAAGGACACAGAGCAGCAGATTGTCCTCAGAAAGGACTGGGTGGAAGGACTGATTCTGGCACGGGTACAGGACAGCAGAGGACTGTTGGCTCGAGGGCCTACAGTGGGAGATCAAGGAACAGGATGGATGATAGGACTGTCAGAGATCAGAGGGAGACAGTTGCGCCACGACCTCCTGCACTTCCTCCAGTGGTGCAACGCATCTACAGTCTACAGAGTTTACAGCATCAGGATCAGCAACGACCAGAAGATTCTACTGGTAAGATTGATTTGACTAACCGATTGATATTGACACATATGAACATCACATATTGACATTTGATTGATTGCATTGTGTGTTCTGTATGGATTTCGACGAGTTTTGATTTGGATTTGGATTTCGATCGAATCGTTTTGCATTGTTTGTTTTGCTTCGTACCTGTAGGGAAATGTCGGGACGACGTTTTTTCTAAGGTGGGGAGATTGTAATATCTCGTTCCCTTACTGTTCCTCCCTGATTTGGATTTTCCTCCAAGAATCGGCCAGGACGATGTTGAGATCGTCCAGGCCGATCAGTGTATTGAAAACAGCTGATTTCTGGTGTGTTTTCTGGAAGGATTTCTGTACAGATCGTCCGGGACGATGTTGAGATCGTCCAGGCCGATCTGTACTGTAGAAATGATCGGCCAGACAACAGCCCTGGGAACTGTCCAGGACGATCAGGATTTGGTCTGATCGTCCCGGGACGATTTGTCGATCGGCCAGGCCGATATGAGTATGATATAAGGAAATGAGCTCGTTTTGAGGAGAGAGAAAATCAGATTTTATAAAACAGATATTTTGAGGAGAGAGAAAGAGAAAGGGAAAAAGAGAAAAACTGGTTTTCGGAGACCGCGGAGCGCTTTTCGTCTGATGCTGCTGTTGGGAAAAGTGAAGATCTCGTGGTAAGGACTCCGAACCCTATTTCTGTTTTCAAAGATGTTGTGTTTTGACCGAGTTGGGATCTGTTTTGTGTTTTCGTAGTCGACTTTTCGACATGATTTTGATTTGACACAACTTTCACCGCACAACTTCTAGTATGTTATAGATATGATAATTGTACACGATTTGATTGTATTCTACGAAGATTGTACCGGTCGGAATTGATTCTACGTGATTTTAATCGAATAGAAAATAATCGGGACTTGATTTGATTTGGTTTCTATAGGATAATAGTCTTGTATTGATGTTATAGATATTCTACTGTAATTTGGAAGAATTTGGATATTGTATCTTTTTTGCAGGATTTTTGTGTAAATTTGACCGACTGCCGTTACTCTGCCCGATTTTCGTACGATTTCTGATTTGTCTGGAATTGATAGATTGAATTGATCTGCATATGACTATTGATATGATTGCTTTAATATTGACTATTGAATTGCTTATTGATTGAATTGACTATTGATACTGATCACAAGTGGAACCTGGTTGAACATTGGTTGGAGATTGATATTGATACCTGTACAGGATGGTGGGCCGACGGGCTTTCCTTTAAACATTGATTATAGATATATTGAAGGGAGACATAAGAAGTTTATTGATATGCCGACGGGCGAAAAGAGTGACGACTCTTATTGATTGAACCAATGTAAATGATATCTACAACAGCAATATGGATTCTACAACAGCAACATAGCCAGTTGATTTTACTTGTTCAGTATATAGTATTGAATTACATGGTTACTGTATTGATTTACGGATTTATTGCTTTATCGATTTGATCGAATTTACTGTATCGTACGGATTCTATTGACTTCATCGATCGACTACTGAGCATTGATATGAACATAGATAGATATAGATATTGCATTGATAGCATGAACATGGACATCGTACTATTGCCTATAGATTCATTGTACTACTGCCTACTGTTTCTGCACTGTATTGATTTCTTTATAGATTCATTGTTCTGTATCGCTTTTCTCGACTGATTCCATTGATTAGACCGTATCGATTTGATTGACGAGTATTGATTGATTGAGTTGGATTATCGATTTGTCTGCCGCTGCATTGACTGGTTCTATTGACTATTGATTTCCGCTGCATAGACTCATTGACCATTGATTGATTCGAATGGATAGATTGACATGCATATTGATAGCATTGCCGTGCTTTGATTTCAGTTATGGGTATTAGGTGACCTGTTGGGCTTTGTAAAGCTCATTATATGTGGTTGATATTTTCAGGTCAGGGCTCGGGAGCAGGAGATAGGAGTTGATTCAGATCGACAGGTTTTAGTTCTTTTGATCGATAGATGATTCTTTTGTACTCAGGACAGGATAGATTTCTCTACTTGCATTGATAGTGTAGTTCCTGAGTATTGTACATGTTGTTTTGAGATATGAATCGACTGTTATATTGATGTTTAAATTTTTATAGATGTTTGATAGATTGCTTAATGATGATTTTAGATAACTCTGGTAAATTGTTTGGCTATTGATCGACATTCTTTCCAAGTTAGATCTCGTGGCGTCACAGCCTGTCTGTAGGAGGTAGGAGTAGTGAGTTTCCGGATAGAGTAGAGAAGGTTGGTCTGCCAGTTTGGTGATTGTAGATGTGGGGACTAGAAGGGACGCCAGAACTATTGGTTTGGTGGGAGCTGAAGTTGGTAATGGGTTGTTGGGATGTTCTTGGAAGGGAAAGATGTGTTCATGAAACACAATGTGCCGTGAGACGTGTAGTTGGTGGGTTTGGAGATTGTAGCACTTGTATCCTTTGTGTTTGGAGGAGTACCCAAGGAAAGCACAGTCGTGAGAGCGCGGGGCTAATTTGTTGGTGTTGTACGGCTTAAGCCAAGGGTAGCATAGACTACCGAAGGTGCGAAGGTGGGTATAGCTCGGAGGTTTTTGATGTAGGAGTTGATATGAGGAGTGCGAGGCAGTTGGCTTAGAGGGAAGTCTGTTAATTAGATAAATGGCAGTTGATATGGTTTCTGGCCAAAATTGCTGAGGCACGTTGGACGCGTGAAGGAGAGTCCGGGTTATGTCAAGGATGTGCCGATGCTTCCGTTCGGCGATCCCGTTCTGTTCGGGAGTGTGAGGACAGCTGAGGTGATGTAGGATACCGTGTTCTTGAAGGTAGTTGTTGAACGCAGAACTCGTGTATTTGCCGTCGCCATCGGATTGAAGGATTCTAGGGGACGTTCCTAATTGTATTTTGATCATGTTGCACAAGATTTTGAAATTAAACATGATTTCGTTTTTAGTACGCATGAAATAAATCCAGCAAAATTTTGTAAAGTCATCTATAAAAAGAACGTAATAACGAAAGCCATTGTAAGATTGTGTCGGTGCCGGTCCCTAGACGTCTGAATGAATGATTTTAAACGGTTTGGAGGTGGCCGACGTTCTTGGATTAAAAAAAAGCTTGTGGCTCTTGGCCACATTACAAGATTTACAGAGAAAAGGTAAAGTAGAAAACGATGGAGGTGGAAGATATTTGGCCATGCTGTGAAGCAGCTGCCGGTTAGGATGTCCGAGATGCGCGTTCCATATGTATGAGGAGTCTACGATGGTGTGGAGAGCATTTGGTTGAACGTCCGATGAAGTTTGAATATGGTACAGTCCGTTACAAAGTTGACCATGCAGAAGCTGACGATGATCCTGGGAATCCTTTATTTCAAATCAGTTAGAGTCAAAAGTAATCGAAATAGAGTTATCGGACATTAATTTAGAAACATAAATTAAGTTGTGTGTGAGGGAAGGAATGTGTAACAGATTACATAACCGTAGCTTACGGGCTGTGTCCGGAAGCGGTAGAATTCCTTGTCCAGAGTTCTGGATGGGAGCGGTGGAGCCTTTGGCCACGGAGACGGCGAAGAACCTTGATACGCAGTTGGATATTGAATGTTGCTGCTGTCCGGTGTTAGATGAGCTGAGGCGCCGGTGTCGAGCGCCCAATCTTGCGTAGGATAGGTAGCGGTGTTGGGTAGCATTGCACGGGGTGGGTAGGTGGTGGTTTGAGCGTATTTAAAATTACAGCGGTGCCAACAGTTGATGGCGATGTGGTCGTTCTTACCGCAAATTTGGCATGTTTGCCGTTGATTTCCGGTGTTGTTCCCTGATGGCGGTATGGACGGTGAGGTGGTCTGAGCGGGATTGAAGTTCTTGACGTTCTTTGAAGGGCGCCGATTTGCACGACCACGTTGCTGATTATGGGACGCGGCGTACATGGCTGTTGGATCGGCGTTGGTGTCTTTGAGGATTTCTTGATTTATGTAGATTTCTTCGCTACATAAGAGCGAATATAGTGAGTTAAGATCTGCCGGAATTGGTGAGTTGCGAATGTATGTTTTAAAAGAGTTGTAGACGGCGGGAAGTCCATTGATGTGTAGAGAATGATATTTTCATGATCGACTTTGGAGCCGGATGCGGCGATGTTGTCGACGATTGTCTTAACTTGGGATAAGTATTGTTGCATGGAGAGGCTTTTCATTTGGAGATGATGTAGTTCGTTCTTGAGTTGAAGAACTCGAGAACGACACGAGGATTGTAACCGGCGTTCAAGAATTGCCCATACGTCTGAGGCCGAGAAGGCGGTGATGACGTATGGTAGGATGGACGGTGATATTGTGGAGAACAGAGCCGAACTCAGCATGCTATCGACGAGTTTCCAAGCTGTGTAGGCGGGCTGGTTGTCGACGGTGGGTTGATGGACATCGCCGGTAAGATGTCCAGCATAACCGGTAGCAGTGAATTGTTGGAGGATTTGAGTTCGCCATATGGCGTAATTGTCGGTGGTGAGAGGATGGGGTAGAAGATTCTTGATGTTTGTGATGAGAAATTTCAAAGAAACCGGATTGAATGGCTCTGGGGTGTGAGTGCCGGCGAGGGCGGTGGAGGAGGGAGGGAGAGAAGAGGCTGAATCTTGATCCCCCATCTTGTGGCTCTTGATACCATGAAAGAAACAAGACTCGAAGCAGAGAGAAGGCGAGCCGGAGAAGAAGAGAGGAAAAAATAGGGAAATATTATTCAAAAGTAAATGTGTGTACAATATTCTTTAAATAGGCAAAAACAGGTAAAACAATAATTATAATATATACAGGTTAATGTACAGTTGTGCTAATCTAACAGAGGGTTGGTTGGAGATAGTGTTAAAGCTCTTGAAGCCTCAGAGCTCTTGGACTGTCATGTGATAAATATATATGAGTTTGTAATGTGATAAATAGCTATGAGAAGTCATTCATTTAAAGGTGAAGTTTATTTCTTTTAGCTCTATATTGGGCACCATAATTTTACTCAAATTAAAACTAATATCTAACGCATGTCTTACGCATCATCTTTCACATATTTTAAAATAAGTAATTCTATGCACCAATAAACTATTTAAGAAAATATTTCTTCAAAATATAAAAAAATATTAATAATTATTTTATCCTAAGTAAAAAAACATTATTTCAATATAAAATACATCCTAATTTAATTCTCATGGGTGAAGTTATTTATATCTAAATGAAATATTAGACTCAACTAGAAAACTCAAATAAGACTAGAGTTGAAAAAAATTTATTCGAGTTCACCCGTTTAATAAGCAGGTTAGTTCAGGTGTTGAATCTAACCTGTTTATTTGACAAGTCATATTCGGTTTAAACCATGAACTTAATTATATATATATATATATATATATATATATATTTAAAATATTTTGTTTGTTGATACACACTTCTTACTTTTGATTAATTAACCTAAATTTTATGGTTGACAAATTACAAACTTTTTTTAATCAAAATGGATTGTTAGGTTAGTTTCACATTTATCTATCTGACCAGTTTATGATTTGAATTAGATCGAATCAATTTCGAGTTGAACCCAAACTCAACTCGTTAATCCATTTTAATACCACTAATATTACGCTAAAACTTCATAATGATTTAATAATTTTAACAATTTCTCATCAATTACTCTGAAAATAATTAATATGAAGATAAATAAATTTGACATCGAATTGTTCTTTTCAATCACATTTTACTAAGAAATTATTTTATGCGGAGTCCGAATGAAAAGAACCGTCCAAATTGATAGTGCATACGTTGTATATAAATAATGTATACACTAATTTGATACACACTGTATATAGTGCCCGAACAAATTTTCCCATCCAAACTCCACACATAATAATTTCTCCATTTTACTTGCATCAAAACAATCCAAAAATCCATATAACCATTGATTATTTGGGTATTTATTTATAACTTATTATGAGATAGCAATATTGAATAAAACATAAACAACACTGTCCTAATCTCTCCATCCTAATAATTCATTTTATTTTAATTGATTGGTATTAAAATGCAGAAATGTTTTAAAGCTCTATATATATATATATATATATATATATATATTTTGAAAAATCATTTCTCATTATTTTAATATTAAAAAAAAAAGGACAACCGAGGCCCTTCACACAAAAGCTTTTATGCCCGCTCATCAGTCAGTACTTCTGTTATTGTCCAGAGTGCACATGAGCGGATCATGCACCGATTAAAAAAGCATATCAAAACCACGGCGACTAATCGCCGCCGCCGCCGCCGGTTAGCACTCATTCACTCACTCACTCTTCTGTAGCATCACGAGTAAAGCAGACCTTAACTTATCATCGCTCTGTAGCGCTTCAGGAACTCGAACAACCACATCCTGTATCATCATGACTTCCTTATAAACTGATACAGTGGCGTGGTGAACCACAAGCTCCAGGTCGCGTAGTGCAGCCATTAACCTCGCCGGCGGGTGGACTAAGTTCTCAGATTGAACTCTGATGATGGCGTCATGGCCGAGAAGTTTAACCTCGAGCTCAATGGTTGCAGGCTCGCCGGTTAATCCACTGGTCGGAGTCCCACCAGAACTATTTCCCTGGTCAACAACGACCTCCTTTTTCGATCTCTTGGCCTCCGCCTCGAGTTCTTCTACCTTTGCTCTAAGATCCTTGATATAGGAAACAGCGTCGGCGAGCAGGGAAGCTTTGTCCATTCTCGAGACGTTGGGGACTACGGATCTTAGGGCGTAGAAACGGTGGTTGAGCTTCTCCCGCCGTTGCCGCTCGGCTTCAACGTGGTTTACCGTTGTCTCCCGAGCGGATCCCGGCTTTCTTCCCCTCTTCTTCGGTTGGCGCCGGTCGACCATCGGCCCGCCTTCCGAATCGGAATGCTCGGAATCGACTGACGAAGATAAGCCGGTGAAATGGCCGTTTTTGGAGAGATGGGGGGTTGGCTGAGATTGAGAGAGTGCGGCGGTGGTTTCGTCGGTGGTGGAGAGGAGAGATTTTGCTTGTTGGACTAAAACCCAGTTTTCGCCTAGCAGATCGGATGATCCGAGTTCGAGGACGCCAGTGGACGAAGGAATGCAGACTAGGGTTTCAATGCCGTGCATTTCGGCTTCGCGTGATCGATCGCAGCCGCAGGTTTGGAGCGCGTGGGAGCCGGTGAGCCAGACAGGGGCGAGAGAGCCGTAGGCGCGGGAGGGCATGGTGGGCTCGCCGATGATGAATGATCGGGTTAGCGATACCGCGTAGAACCACTCGGCGTCGTCTCCGTCGTTGCTTCCGTCGGCTGTGGCGGAGACGAGCTTACCACGGAAATGGCCGTCGCCAAAGCTCAGGAGCGTGTGGTCAGGGGAGACCCGCCAGAAAATGGCGTAAGTCCACCATTCAGAGCGGGAGTGCAGCAAGCACTGGAGGATGTACTGAAGACCCGAAGTTGGGAGAGCTTCCGGCGAATTTCCCGGCGGGATCGCAAGGGGTTGGGGTTGGATGGAGTAGAAGGGGGGAGGTGTAGGAGAGGAAGATGACGAAGGGGAGATCAGTTCCTCCATTTGAAAGGATTGGAAGGGGATTTTGGGTTCGCTCGGGCTTCGGCTGGTAAGATATAAGCCGCTGGGCGGTGGAAGGCTCGGAGGGAGGGGGGAAGGTGGGGCCCAGCGCCGGTTTACATGACTTCATCGTGTGGCCCGAACGAGCACATGATTATCGTACAATAATTGTCGTTCCTATGCTGCAATTTTTAATGACTGTTGTGGACACGTTGGAAATAATCTGCCAAACACAGGCCGGAGATTAGGCATGGGATGCTTAGCCTAATTGTTAGAGCATAAGCTTTTAAAGTTAATATCTTACATTTAAGTTTTTACCGATACTTTTATATGAATTTGACGATAAATTTGAACTCCAAAAGAAAGTAGCAAAAAATCTAACAATAATAAGGCATCAGAGTGAATAAGGCCAAGAAACCAATAGGACTCAAGAGGTGGCAAGAAGAATCCTGCAATCTCCCAGTCGGCCGACCAAACCATTCATTGGAGGCAGTAAGTCACAAGGCAACCAGAGAAAACCACGAAGCACATAAGCTAAACCACCAAGGTTGCTAGCAAGCCAAGGCCAACGAGCCAGCACGCATAATTCCACCTCATCATTGTCCATATCATATAAATAGGGGCTAATCCAGCTTCTTTTTTCAGGGTGAGCAAAATTTTAATTAATTAGACGACGACGATAATAATAATAACATCAAATAATAATAATAATAATAATAAAATAATTTTTTTTAAAAAAAAATAACAAGCATAATAATATAAGTGACACTGAGTACACATGATATACAATAATAAATAATAAAATAATCAATAAGACAATCACTCAATGAGTAGGCTTTCTTCAACATAATTCCAACAAGAAAAAATTAGGTTAAAAAATAACAGACTTCCTTCCAAATTATCAAGATCAGCAAGAGTATATTATGTGGAAGGCAACATGACAACGAACTAAAGAGAAGGAAAAATTAGGCAAAAATTCAGAGAAAAAAAAAAAGCAAAGAAACTTACAAGATCCAAAATTGAATTCGGCGGCCCGAATCTGAAGTCCCCCCTCTCCCAAAACACATCCTCAAAATTAGACGGGTGAGGCATATTTCCTCTACAGCGCAACCCATACACATCATCAGAGCCAAAATTCGAGCCATGTAAATTATCAAATCGCATACTTCGTTCCACTAGAATAAACCCTTTTTTTTTTATTCCAAATAGCTTAGAATTTGATATAAAAAATGAGTTCACATCCTGAATTGTGCATATTAATCTGGAAGGAAACCTTTGCATGCCCATTCAATTTCTTTCAACGGATGCATTTTCTGCATATTTATCAAATTCAATATACAATGGTGTTACTGGGGATGTGATTTGAGGGATGTGTTTCAACCAAAAAGAAATAAATTTATCTTTTTAAAATCGAATAAGTACAAAAAAACGTCCAATCAAATGAGGACTCAATCCGGGCAAAAAAATTGGGAGCTGGGCAAATACTTTAGACTAGGGAAAAATGGATAAATTGGGGGGGGGGGGGGGGGGGGGAGGTCAAAATTATCCCTCATTTTATTCTATTTTACAGTTTGAGGGTGGGCAATTGCCCACCTAGAGCCAACGTGGATCCGCCAGTACATATAAATAAGGCTCAAAACCACGAAGTACAGTAGCCATAAGAGGCAACATCCACAACACAGCTAGTAACCACACAGATCCCCACGACCAAGAGAGCACATCAACCAATAGTAAGAATGGTAACAACCAATGAAAGAAAAACTACATAAACCAAACATACTTTTTAGATTTATGCTTACGATGCTTTCCACTACCAATGGAAAAATCGTTATCAACAATGCAACCAACATTCAAATTATATAACGCCTGAAACTCATCATCATGCCCATCAAAGCCTTCCCCAACTCTTCCGCAAGGCGAGGAAAAGGCATCATCAAGCAAATTTGATTGCACCTCACAATAATCTTTCACTTTCAACTCCAAATGAGCTTTCAACTCATCGTTTGAAATAAGATTAATCGTGACATCGATAAAGGGCACACTAATAGGTGAACCAGATGTTTCCAATGAAGTCACTTGAGAATCATCACAAGCTACAACCATGGCACTAGAAGACTCATTTAAAACCACCTTGTTAATACCACAAATCATCATATTTTTCGAATTGAAATTCCCAAGGTTTAAATTAGAAAAACCTTCCTCCGGCACTTCCATGCTAAAAACAATTGAATCAACATGGTTTATATTAGAAGCAGGTTTTACTGGTATAATGTTAACCTCGACATTAGCACCCTCACAAGTTCCTTGAACGAAACAAGCCAACACCTTTAAAGGAAAAATTACTTGCAAAACAAAATGATTGATAGCAGAGGCATTACAATCTGATCAAACCATATTAAAATTGCCAATACTACCATCCACCAAAGAAGAGTCAACAAAGGGTAAAGCAACATTAACATCAGAAGCCACTGAAACATCTTAAAATCGAGGTCCCACAAGACCGTTGGAGACACTTGCTTCGAAGAGACCCGTAAGCCCAACAACACCTCGAGCAGGCAAAGGGTTAAGTAAAAGATCTACCTGAGGCATAATGC
This sequence comes from Dendrobium huoshanense, assembly GCA_016618105.1. Classification (NCBI taxonomy): domain Eukaryota; kingdom Viridiplantae; phylum Streptophyta; class Magnoliopsida; order Asparagales; family Orchidaceae; genus Dendrobium; species Dendrobium huoshanense. The sequence goes on along the minus strand of CM028345.1, from coordinate 57,439,884 downwards.
CATTAACTACAGTATCAACAACATGAGGGGTCAAAATAGGATATGAAGACACAAGATCAAGACTCATAAAGACACATTGCGTGTTCACAACATCTGAATTTAACTTTGTAACATTATCATTTCCCATAGAATTCACAACAGGCTTAGCCACAGTCTATTGGAGCCTATCTAAATGAGGGTGAAGAATGCTACAATTATTTTTACAATGATCCAATTATTTACATTGATCACAAAAAGGAGGAAGTTCCTCCATAACCACTTATTAAATATAACCAAGATTGTAAGGGCCAATCCACACAAACTCGGGGTAGGATTTGGATATATCTAATTCGACAAGGACCTGAGCAACAGAGGACTGCGATCCTATAATAGTCGCATTATGTAATATCAATAATCTTCTCCAGTATCGTCCAGGACGATCTGGGATCGTCCTGGGACGATCAGTGAAGAAGAGCTCCAGATTTTGCCCAGAAGTGTTCCAGGTGATTTTCTGTAGGCATCGTCCAGGCCGATTGGAGACATCGGCCAGGCCGATTGGCACTGTAGAAAATATCGGCCAGACAACAGCCCTGGGAAGATTCCAGGACGATCCTTTTGGTCGGATCGTCCCGGGACGATGTCGCGATCGGCCGGGCCGATCTGAGTATGATTTAAGGGAATTCAGTCGTTTTGAAGAGAGAGAAAAATCTTTTAAAAATATCTGATTTTTCTGAGGAGAGAGAAAGTCGAAGAAGAATTTGGAAAAGTTGATTTTCGGACGACGCGGAGCCGTTTTCGTCCGACGAGACTGTTCAGGAAATTGCTGTGCTCGAGGTAAGGCACATTCCGCCTTTCTCAATTTTCAGTTCCGTCGCGTTTGGCGATAATTTCTGTCCGGATTTCGTTTCCGTTACAGTTTTTCATCCGTATCTTTTGATTGGTTCAGTTTTTACCGCGTAACTTTCCGTATATTGTTGACGTGCCGAGTGTGCACATTTTGGTTATTTTCCGAAGATTTTTGTCCGGGTATTTTTGATTCGGCGATGTTTTTCGTAGACTACAATTTTCTGTGAAATTGTAAATTCTCTGTGCAGTAGAATAAATGTTCTGGAATATGATTATCTATATTCTGTGCGAATTCGGTAAATTTTCTTTGCAGGAAATTTTATGTAAATTTTGTATACTGCCGTTGTGCTGCCCGATTTTTGGGTAATTTCTGATTTCTCCGGATTTCTTCTGAATTGAAATGCTATGTGTATAAGCTATACAAAGGGAGTTATAAGGGGCCTGAATCCTATGAGATTCAGTTAGTGTCGGGGAAATCTGAAATGAGCTCAAATCTGAAATCTGATATCTGTTCTGTTCCGGATCCGATGAATTCTGTTCTGGTGCTATAAGCACATCTGTTCTGATGCTGTGAGCACAAAGGGAGGTATAAGGGGCCTGGATCCTATGAGATTCAGTCAGTGTCTGGGAAGGGAGGCATAAGGGGCCGGAATCCGTAGAGATTCCATCAGTGTCAGGGCATTTAGCTGTGAATGACATATGAATCTGTTCTGTTTTCTGTATCTGTTCTGTACGCAATTTTGATTCTGATATGATATGATCTGCAAATTCTAATTTCTGATTTCTGTATAATTCTGACTCTGTTGATTTATTCTGTTCTGTGATCTGATCTGTACGACTCTGATTCTGATTTGATATCTGTCCGTATAAGTTCTGATTTTCGATTCTGTTCTGATTTGAGATCCGATTCTGTTCCAATTTCTGATCTGATTTCTGTCTGATGAATTTAGTTTTGGTTTCTGAGAATTTAGATTGGTGGTTTGTTGCTTTGCTGAGCTGTTGAGCTCACCCTTGCTTTCTGGTGGTTTTCAGGTTCTGGGAAAGGGAAGGAAGTCCAGGAATAGAGTTCAGAGTTCTGATTCGTATAGGTATACTTTTGATTTTTGTACAGTCATGGCTTTTCTGTTCTGTCTTTCTTTCTGTTGAAAGCCATGTACTGTTCTGTAGATGATTATTTTGAGAAAATGAAAAGATAGATGTTTTGTCCCGCCGTGTTTGATGATTTATAGTAGCTCTGTTGTTCTGTATTTTTGTGCCTATTGAGTTTGAGTATTTGGAAGATCAGTTCAGTAACCAAATTCCAAAGCCAGATCCTGGATAAGAAGGTTTCGTCGCGATCCGGCTCGGACGGGATCCGTCCCCGTCGGGTCGGGTCGTGATAAGCTTTTAGTGGTATCAGAGCACTGGTTTGGGAACTGGTTGGATTGTAAAACAGAGCTCTAGGAAGTGATCAGTGAGTCTGTCAGGGGGTAGTTTTGGGTCGTTTGGCTTTTTATTGTGTTGTTTTTGTGATAGTTTTCCGGATTTTCTGGATTTTTCTGTATGGATCAGCCAGACCCAGACATGACAGACGGGCAGAGTGCCGATCAGGCAGCACCAGTGGGGAGTACAGCCCCAGTGGTCGGTGCTGATACACTGTCTCAGTTTGCTTCACTTGTTGCTCAGATGATGAGCGAGACTCAGAGCAGAGCTTCTACTGTTAGATCTGAGGACATTGATCGACATCTGCAGTTATTTTTGAGGTTGAAGCCTCCGAGATTTGAGGGCGCTGTTGAGCCCAGAGCAGCTGAGGAGTGGCTGAGGAGGTTGGAAATGACTTTTGATGGAATGCAGTGTCCTGCAGATAGGAAGGTTCCGTTAGCTGTTTTTCTGTTAGACGGAGAGGCTGAGCACTGGTGGGACGGCCAGCAAGCAGCCAGATTTCAGGGTAGACTAAACTCTTTGATCACTTGGGAAGAGTTCACTGAGGTATTCAGAGACTGGTTTGTTCCTCCTTCTGCACGACAGCAGATGCAGGAGAGTTTTCTGAGGCTTGTTCAGGGGAGCAAGACGGTGATGCAGTACGAGGCTGAGTTTACTGCATTGGCCAGGTACGCTCCACAGCTGGTCAGCACTTCTGCTGAGAGGTGCTACAGATTTCTGAGAGGATTACGAGACACTTTGAGGCAGCCTCTGATACCATTCAGGATCACTGACTTCGCTGAGCTTGTGGAGCGAGCTCGTCTGATTGAGAATGACATGACGGCTACTCAGCAGCGGTGGACTGCGAGTAGGAAGAGATTTGGAGGTGAGACTTCTGGCAGCGGTTCCTCTGGGAAGAGGAGATTTGTTCCTGGATCTGGATCTGAAGATTCCAGAAGGAGCGGAGGATCGTCTGGTACTGTTACCAGTACGACTAGTTCTGGATCTGTCAGTACGGCACCTGTGTGCCAGAGTTGTGGACGATGACACCATGGTCAGTGCTACAGGATAGCTGGTCTTTGTTTTAGATGTGGTCAGCCGGGACATAGGATTGCAGAATGTCCACAGACTGGATTTGATCGGCGTTCTGAGTACCGATCTGAGGGTTTTGTCAGACCTGCCGGTTCAACAGGAAGATCGAGGACTGTTCCTCCTCGCCCTGAGGGATTTTTTGGTAGAGGTGGTAGTACTAGTTCGGGACCACGGAGACCATCTACGACTCCCTCTGAGCATAGTAGTTCTATTGCTTCAGCTCCTGTTCCAGTTCAGCCACGAGTTTACAGTCTGAGTCAGCAGGAGGCTCGCGATGCTCCGGATGTTGTGACAGGTACGATTCACATTTCTGATTAGCCCTGTCGTGTTTTGTTTGACTCTGGAGCTAGTCACTCGTTTCTTTCCGAGCATTGTTTTGACCGAATCCAGATGCCTTTGTTTTCTCTGCCGGTTTCTTTGTCTGTGATTTTACCGGCTGGAAGTAATTTGATTGCCCGCAAGTTTTGTTTGTGTGAGATTGACATTGCTGGCAAGAAGTGAAAATCTAGCTTGATTTTGTTGCCGATTTCTTCGTATGATGTGATTCTGGGAATGGATTGGCTGAGTCTGTATGAAGCCCAGATTGACTGTCTGAAGAAGCAAGTGAGTTTGCTTATGGCTGGAGAGAGAGTTGTATTTCAGGGATTACGAGGTGTTCTCTCCAGTCTGATTTCAGCGTTGGAGGTAAGCAGGATGTGGAAGAAAGGATGCCCAGTATTTTTGGCTTCGGTGCGGGATCTGAACCTGGAGGTTGGTTCTGTTTCTGAGATCCCTGTGGTACGGGAGTTTGCTGATGTTTTTCCTGATGAGTTGGTTGGTTTACCTCCGGATAGAGATGTGCAGTTCTCTATCGATATTTTTCCGGGTACCGCTCCGATATCAAAAGCTCCGTACAGGATGGCACCGAAAGAACTTTCTGAGTTGAAAGTTCAGCTTCAGGAGTTGGTTGACAGAGGTTTTGTGCGTCCTAGTATTTCACCCTGGGGAGCACCTGTTTTATTTGTGAAGAAGAAGGACGGTACACTCCGTATGTGTATTGATTACAGAGATTTGAACAAGGTTACGATCAAGAACAAGTATCCTTTGCCTCGGATTGATGACTTGTTTGATCAACTTTCTGGATCTTCAGTATTTTCGAAGATTGACTTGCGATCCGGATATTATCAGGTGAAGGTGAAGGAGGCTGATGTGGTGAAGACTGCTTTCAGTACTCGGTACGGGCACTACGAGTTTTTGGTTATGCCTTTCGGGGTAACCAATGCACCTGTGATTTTCATGGATTTGATGAACCGAGTGTTCAGGGAGTATTTGGATCAGTTTGTGATCGTCTTCATCGACGATATTCTGGTATATTCTGCATCTGAGGATGATCATGCCAGACATTTGAGGATTGTGTTGGAGACTTTGAGGAGACATCAGCTATATGCCAAGTTCTCCAAGTGTTAATTCTGGCTGAAGAGCATTTCTTTTCTGGGGCATGTGATTAGCGGAGAAGGCATTTCTGTAGATCCCCAGAAGATTCAGGCAGTTGCTGATTGGCCAAGGCCAACTACGGTATTTGAGGTACGTAGTTTCTTGGGCATGGCCGGATATTATAGAAAATTTGTGAAAGGATTTTCGCAGATTTCGACTCCTCTGACGAGACTGACTCAGAAGTCAGTACCTTTTGTTTGGACACCGGAGTGTGAAGCTAGTTTTCAGAGATTGAAGGATTGTCTGACTTCAGCTCCAGTGTTGGCACTTCCGTCAGGTACGGAAGGTTTTCAGGTGTTCAGTGATGCTTCACTGAAAGGACTGGGTTGTGTCCTGATGCAGCATGGTCAGGTAATTGCTTATGCTTCGAGACAGTTAAAACCACATGAGAAGAATTACCCGACGCATGATTTGGAGTTAGCTGCAGTAGTTTTTGCTTTGAAGATTTAGCGTCATTACCTGTATGGCGTCAGATGTGAGATCTTTACTGATCATAAGAGCCTGAAGTATATTTTTACTCAGAAGGATCTGAATTTGAGGCAAAGACGGTGGCTCGAGTTGATCAAGGACTATGATTTGACTATTCAGTATCAGCCTGGGAAGGCGAATGTGGTAGCGGACGCTCTGAGCAGGAAATCTTCTGGATTGTCAGGTTTGCAGCTTACCTGTGATGACTTCCTAATTCGTGATTTGGAGCGATTGCAGTTGGAGGTGATTTCCTCCAGTGGTTTGGAGTTAGCTCAGATGAGTATTCAGTCTTCTTTGGAAGCACGGATTCAAGAAGCCCAGAAGTCAGATTCTGATTATTCGAAGTTGATTGCACAGATTGGATCTGGTAAGACTCCTGAACTTCGAATTTCTGATTCTGGTGCTATTTTCTGTAAGAACAGGTTGTGGGTACCTGTGTTTGGAGATTTGAGGCAGGAGATTCTGTACGAATCTCATCATTCAGGCTACACTGTTCATCCAGGCAGTGGTAAGATGTATGCCGATATGAAGCTTTTGTTCTGGTGGCCTGGGATGAAGAAGGATGTGGCAGAGTTTGTGTCGAGATGCGAAGCCTGTCAGTTGGTGAAGGCAGAGCATCAGCGACCAGGTGGACTGTTGCAGTCGTTGCCTATCCCTGAGTGGAAATGGGAGGAGGTAACGATGGATTTTGCGATGGGTTTTCCTCGATCTAGACAAGGGCACGATGCTATTTGGGTAGTTGTAGATCGATTGACGAAGTCAGCCCATTTTCTTCCGATCAGACAGACGGATTCAGTTGAATGCTTGGCACAGATATATGTGAAGGAGATAGTCAGATTGCACGGTGTGCCTCGCGTGATTGTTTCTGATCGAGATGGACGTTTTACTTCCAGACTTTGGAAAGGCATTCAGCAAGGCTTGGGTACGAAACTGCATTTCAGTACAGCCTTTCATCCTCAGACCGACAGACAGTCTGAGAGGACTATTCAGGTACTGGAAGATCTGTTGAGACTTTGTGTTCTGGACTTTAGCGGAAGCTGGGAAGATCATATTCCGCTGATTGAGTTTGCCTATAACAACAGTTTTCAGTCCAGTATCGGTATGGCACCGTACGAGGCTCTGTATGGCAGGAAGTGCCGTACTCCTTTGACTCTGACGGAGGTCGGAGATAGACTGGCTTTGGGGGCCACTTTTGCTGATGAAACTGCTCAGAAGATCAATTTGATAAAAGAAAGATTGAAAGCTGCTCAAGATCGATAGCATAAGTATTACAATCAGAAGCACAGATTTGTTGAGTTTCAGGTTGGTGACTTTGTGTATGTCAAAGTCAGCCCGATGAAGGGTGTGAGCAGATTTGGTCAGGTGAGTAAACTGAGTCCAAGGTATGTTGGACCGTTTGAAGTTCTGGAAAGAATTGGAAAAGCTGCTTACAAATTATTACTTTCTGATTCTATGCCTGATGTGCATAATGTGTTTCATGTATCCACTTTGAGGAAGTGGGTTTCAGACTCTGGGAAGAAAGTATCAGCTGATGAGGTTGAGATTCAGGAGAATCTGGCGTACAAGGAAGAGCCAGAGTTGATTTTGGCGTACGACGTCCGGAAGTTAAGAAATAAAGAGATTCCGATGGTTAAAGTCCAGTGGAAGCACCGGACTGAACGGGAAGCGACTTGGGAAAAGGAGTCTGACATGAGACGGTCGTACCCGTACTTGTTTTGACTGAGTTTGGATTGGATAATGTCGAGGACGACATTTTTCTGAGTTGGGGAGATTGTAATATCAATAATCTGCTCCAGTATCGTCCAGGACGATCTGGGATCGTCCTGGGACGATCAGTGAAGAAGAGCTCCAGATTTTGCCCAGAAGTGTTCCAGGTGATTTTCTGTAGGCATCGTCCAGGCCGATTGGAGAGATCGGCCAGGCCGATTGGCACTGTAGAAAATATCGGCCAGACAACAGCCCTGGGAAGATTCCAGGACGATCCTTTTGGTCGGATCGTACCGGGACGATGTCGCGATCGGCCGGGCCGATCTGAGTATGATTTAAGTGAATTCAGTCGTTTTGAAGAGAGAGAAAAATCTTTTAAAAATATCTGATTTTTCTGAGGAGAGAGAAAGTCGAAGAAGAATTTGGAAAAGTTGATTTTCGGACGACGCGGAGCCATTTTCGTCCGACGAGACTGTTCAGGAAATTGCTGTGCTCGAGGTAAGGCACATTCCGCCTTTCTCAATTTTCAGTTCCGTCGCGTTTGGCTGTAATTTCTGTCCGGATTTCGTTTCCGTTACAGTTTTTCGTCCGTATCTTTTGATTGGTTCAGTTTTTACCGCGTAACTTTCCGTATATTGTTGACGTGCCGAGTGTGCACATTTTGGTTATTTTCCGAAGATTTTTGTCCGGGTATTTTTGATTCGGCGATGTTTTTTGTAGACTATAATTTTCTGTGAAATTGTAAATTCTCTGTGCAGTAGAATAAATGTTCTGGAATATGATTATCTATATTCTGTGCGAATTCGGTAAATTTTCTTTGCAGGAAATTTTGTGTAAATTCTGTATACTGCCGTTGTGCTGTCCGATTTTTGGGTAATTTCTGATTTCTCCTGATTTCTTCTGAATTGAAATGCTATGTGTATAAGCTATACAAAGGGAGTTATAAGGGGCCTGAATCCTATGAGATTCAGTTAGTGTCGGGGAAATCTGAAATGAGCTCAAATCTGAAATCTGATATCTGTTCTATTTCGGATCCGATGAATTCTGTTCTGGTGCTATAAGCACATCTGTTCTGGTGCTGTGAGCACAAAGGGAGGTATAAGGGGCCTGGATCCTATGAGATTCAGTCAGTGTCTGGGAAGGGAGGCATAAGGGGCCGAAATCCGTAGAGATTCCGTCAGTGTCAGGGCATTTAGCTGTGAATGACATATGAATCTGTTCTGTTTTCTGTATCTGTTCTGTACGCAATTGTGATTCTGATATGATATGATCTGCAAATTCTAATTTCTGATTTCTGTATAATTCTGACTCTGTTGATTTATTCTGTTCTGTGATCTGATCTGTACGACTCTGATTCTGATTTGATATCTGTCCGTATAAGTTCTGATTTTCGATTCTGTTCTAATTCGAGATCCGATTCTGTTCCAATTTCTGATCTGATTTCTGTCTGATGAATTTAGTTTTGGTTTCTGAGAATTTAGATTGGTGGTTTGTTGCTTTGCTGAGCTGTTGAGCTCACCCTTGCTTTCTGGTGGTTTTTAGGTTCTGGGAAAGGGAAGGAAGTCCAGGAATAGAGTTCAGAGTTCTGATTCGTATAGGTATACTTTTGATTTTTGTAAAGTCATGGCTTTTCTGTTCTGTCTTTCTTTCTGTTGAAAGCCATGTACTGTTCTGTAGATGATTATTTTGAGAAAATGAAAAGATAGATGTTTTGTCCCGCTGTGTTTGATGATTTATAGTAGCTCTGTTGTTCTGTGTTTTTGTGCCTGTTGAGTTTGAGTATTTGGAAGATCAGTTCAGTAATCAAATTCCAAAGCCAGATCCTGGATAAGAAGGTTTCGTCGTGATCCGGCTCGGACGGGATCCGTCCCCGTCGGGTCGGGTCGTGACACATTATTAGTTTAAAGTGGATGCCCAAATAAAGAGCCTAAACCATAAAGAATGCGAGGCGTAAACAGATATGGACAGAGGTTTGAGAAAGAAACCCAAATCGATATAACCGGAGACTCCATAGAAATACCAAACAAAGGAGATCACTTAGTCAATTTCATGTAAAAATTAGATACAAAGTAAGACCGGTGGGAGAACACTCTACTATAATCCAAATCATTCATCAGCTTGATTAAAACATGTCTTGGATCCAAAACAGTCATCGAGCAATCACCGATTAGCTTAAGGTTGAAGAAAAACTTATGAATCATGTCAACCAATGGTCTGCGATTTAGGAATTTGCCAACTAAAGCAAACTTAAAAGTTTGAGCGAGGCCAACACTTCAACTTCTGATACCCACAATGACAAAAGCCCATGATATATCAAAATTTTTAGGCCAGGAAACTCTGACGATGAAGCCCCAGATAAGGGCTTCAAGAAAGGAACAGGAAGACTATCAACCATTAAGGAAACTACGATTAGACAGACACATAGTAGCCATCAGAGCCAATCTAAAAGGAAAATGCATGATCAAGTGCAAAAAAAGAAGAAAACCCAAAGGGAAGAAGGGGACGGAGAAAATCGAAAGTGATTGATTAAATTAGCGATTGATTTGGATTACTGTCACATTTTTACGCATCTTTCCTATTTTATTAACAATTGCTATATGCTATTGATCAAGTGGTCGCCTTCGTTTGATGTGGATGTTGAATCCCCTATTGTCCCGGTTTGGGCATCTTTACCGAATTTGCATCTCTGTTGGTTCTAGGCCCTCTATTGCTTGTGTTTTGATTGAATTGGATGTTTTGAAATAATTTTTGGAGAAAGTTTGTGTTGGCCCGAATAATCTGGGGTAGGTTCAATCGGTTGTTATGGAAGATGTTTCGTCTTATTACTTGCATTGCAAAGCTTTGGGTCACTCTATTACGGAGTGTTTGGTTTTGCATCTGAAATTGGCGAAGGCAGGTCGTGTCCCTGTGCCTGTTATAAATGTGGATTCAGGTATTGTGGATCCTGATTCGAACTTGGGTTTAGTTCAATTGGCTGCTAATCCTGGTATTGACAGTTCTACGACTATTGTTGCCAATGTCTATGTCTTAGCTGTGTTGCATGTCTCTACGGATATTAATTTTGTTATTAGTTTACCCCCTGTGTGTGTTGTGCCCGTTGAACCTGCTACGTGGTGTGCTTTTGGTCTGGAGGGAGACGGTCCTAATGAGTATCCTATTCCTGTGTTAGTTCCTTCTCCCCCTTCTAATGTTGAGATGTCTCCTGCTGTGGTTAATTTTTTGAATGCTGTTGCGGGAGTTCATTTTGGTCCTAAGGAGAATTTGGGTTCACTAGCTAGCCGTTTCTACTCCTTTTTTAACTCAGGTGGACTCTATTGTGGTTGGGGAGGTTAATGTTGTCCATGCCCCAGTTTATGTCTTAGTGATGTTGGTGTAATGAGTTGTGGTGTGAATTTGAAACCTGGTTTGTCTTGTGCGGTGTCTGTCCCGTGCAGTTTGGCCTCTGCTGAACTATATGGTGTCGTCGCTGAGCAGTATGCTTATTCCGTCTTCCCTATTAATGTCTTATATGTTGGTGGCCTGTGTGTTATGTGAATCCTGATGTTGTCTCCTCCTCTGTTGGCTTGGAGGGTAATGTTAATTTAGTTAATATCCATATTTCGGTAATGTCTAATGTGGAAATGAATGAGTAGGTGGCTAAGTATGTAAAAAAACTCTATTTTGGTTCAGAATGACTAGTTGATTTTAGAGGATTATTCTTCTCCTTCTAGTGGAGAAGAATCTGAGTATCAGGAATTTGAGAATGATCGTTCTGCTATGCGTGGTGCCCTTAATGTGAATGGCAATAAGCAAAAAAGAAAAGGCATGAATAAATAGGTGTTCTGTTTTGGCTCTGCGATTAGGTTGGTGCTTTTTGTTGGTTTGTTGGACGATGATGAGGAGGTACCTATTGCCCCTTGTTGGATGAGTTGGCTGGCAACCTGAGTGTCTCGGCTTTGATTTTGCGATTGTTTTCTGTCACCTACGGATGATCCATATTTGGCTGCTAGGATGGTGCTGGGGACCTCCGTTCTTGAGTCCCCTTCCGTTGTTTTTCTTCCTCTATTAAATTTTTTTGAGATTTCATTGTTCTATTTTTTGGGTTGTGGATAATTTGCTGCAGTCTCTCTCTTTTTATTATCAATGAATCTTTTTGTAAATAAATAAATAAAAAAACAATCCAATTTACTGTGGGTCGTTTGCAACTTCTTACCCAAATGAATTCATAAAAAATCATAAACTTCTTGATTCATCTAATAATCATTATAAAAAAGGTTGATTTACTCATATATTACACATAGAGAAGTAACACTCATATTATTTTCTTTGTCGGGGTTTGCTGCGAAATTTAATATTTAGTGGAGGGAATTTGAAAATCAGGTACGAGAGAGTATTAATTTGTAAACAATAAAATTTTATATATTATGCATGCAATTTAAGCAGCTCATTTTGATATATTGATTGAGAGTTGTAACTATCAACACAAGAGGTCTGAGGTAGGGGTGTCAATATTTGACACAATCCGAAAACCTGACTTGAAAATTTCGGTTTAGGATCAACTTGTTTGAGAAACGGGGAGGGTTCGGGCTCAGGATTCCAACCTGCTTGTAAAACCGGGTCGGGTTCGGTTAACTCAGAAACCCGAAACTAACCCGGGTTGACCCATGAACATCACTCGTGAGTCGTGACCTTGTCCTGTCTGCGCTGGCCCGCTGTGTCGTCAACGTCGTCTCGTTCTCGCTGGCTAGTGGCGTGAACGTCGTCGGTTGTCCCATGTCGTTATCCGTACGTGCTGGCTAGGAACGTCATCCGCGATTTCGTCCGTGTCGTCGTCGGGTCAACCCATAACCCGCGCGGGTCGAGCATGCCTTTTGATTTTAGACCCATTTGCAAAACCGGGTTGGGTTCGGTTCGAGTCAAACAGTAGCGGGTCGAAGTCAGGGTTAACCCGAACCCGACCCGTGACCTGATTTTGACGCCCCTAGTCTTATGTTCTAAGCTTGCATATCTTATTTAAGTATGAGTTTGACTTAATTGACCGAACTGTCTAAAAAAATGCAATTTAATTAAATAAATTTAAAACTGAAATGATCAGTTTTTTTTGTAACGGAAGCTTTATATACCTTCAAATTAAACAAAAACGGTACTGAGTACGTACTCAATAGCATACGAGTATTGTATTGATATCGTACCTTCCACAGAAATAATAAAGACTAATTGGAGCTCCTTCTGTATTAAGAGTAAGAAGGATCTAATGCTGAAGAATTATTACTTTTGATAGAGAGATTATCAACTATGATTGACTGCTAAGAAGAGGATCGATCACGGACGAGTAGTGAGGAAGGAGACGCAGAGGGCGAGGCTTCGTGAGAGCTTCGTCGAGCAGGGAGTCTGAGAGGACGGTGAAACTGATCGAGGCGCTGTGAAAGCGAGATATAGGAGGGCTCGTGGTGGCCCCCGCTGGCCGTGCATGGATCGCCGGCAAGAGTCCTGAATATCCGTCCGCTAGCGAAGTCGCGGCGAAGGTGGAAGAGCCGGTCTGCCGGTCTGGTATCTAAATAGATGCTGGAGAAAAGTTTCAGAAGTCTACATATACGTAATTACAGTCTTACAGATACAATTTCATTTTAAAATATTAACCTTTCTAAGTTTATAAGTTAATTTCGTATTTTTTTAATGATATGAGATAATTTTTTAATTTAATGCTAGAATCATGAAAAGGGATAATTAATATTTATTTTATGTAATGAATACCTCTAATCACATATACAAATATATATATATATATATATATATATATATATATATATATATATATATATATATATATATATGAGCATTAAAATATGTTGATTTGTTTTGAGATGAGTGTAATATAAACAGGGGTGAACATAGCCTTTTTGTGTGTGTGTGGGGGGGGGGGGGGAGTAAGTAACCGTTGGTATTGCCTCGAATTTGGCTCGACTTTTTGCCATAAAAAAAGGGTCAATATATAACGACCAAACAATAGAGACAAAAAAAAATATATATATTCGTTAAAGATGATTAATTCATTCAGTTCCTACAAAATGTATGTTGAAGTTGCCTTGAATTTGGCTCGACCCATATTTGTTCATATCATTGATCGTCGTACACTTCGCATATATGTTGGGGATTCAAGGGGGCAGCGCCCCCGAACAAATTTTGGTTGTAAGGATATTTTTGGAATTCAAATAATAAATAAAATGATGAATTCTCTTTAATATTTATCTTTGTATTTTGTTTATAGTTCCCTAACAATTACACCTGGCTTATATACAATGTGTTTAATTATGTTGGGAATAATTGTCTAAAGATCATAGTATTTTAAAATTTTTAGGGGGGACAATTACCTAAAAACTCTTGTAATAAAGACTAAAAAATATATGAAAAAAAGCCAAATTACCTAAACAATCATATAATAACAATTTTTTAAAAGGGGGATTTGCCCATGAATATAAATAATTTATTTGCAGTCATCTCAAAGCAAATTTAATGGACATTTCGGAATAATTTTATTTTCTATAAATATGAAAATGTTAAAGCTTGATGGATCGGGTTTGGGTATAGTCCAAAGTTTACTCAACGCTAATCTTTTTTACTGAAACACGACTTATCTATTATGTGGATAAAAAAATTTGACCTGAACTTGACCAATCTAACATACATTAATGATGTAGAACATATAATTTTTTGGATCAATACGATCCATTTAACTTAAATAAGACATGTTTAACATAATAATACACTTGTCTACTTAAATAATATGTTTCTAGGATTCAAAACCAAAACATGAATGGCAACTATATCAATATTGAGTTGATTTCGAGTCATTCGTCTCAATCCAAATCCAATAAAAATAATATTCGTATATAAATCTGACACGAGTTATAATTGGGTAATAGGTGACTTATTGTTTCTTGTTCCCTTTGTAAACTTGTTTTTTCTTCTCTACTTCTTCTTAGAGATATATCATTGAAGTTCATTGACATTCTCCTAAAGAATGAATTTCTCATTGTTGCTTTAAAAATATCAATCTGAACATCCCCCTTTTTTGTTTCAAAATTAGCAATAAGTGTAAAATCATTCAACATAAATGCACAATAAAAATAATCCCTATAGTTTACATTCAATTTACCTATCTTGAGTTCTTGTTTAGACCACAAATCAATAAGCTTAATCAAGAAATATTAGTTAAAAATATAGAATTTGGTGGATATTCTTTCTCAATCATACATGTGAAATATTTTTATTCAAAATTTAAAATATGTATATATGAATTTTCGAAAAGAGAATTTAAAGATCAAACAATAATAGTGTATATATAGAATGTCTAAATGATTTTAAAAACATTTAAGTATGCCATAAGATTCCTTAAATACCACATTTTCGGAGATAAGCTCATAAGATCATTAGTGATGATAGTTTGAAATTTCAAATGTCAAATTAATATGAATAATTTTAAAGAAGTTCATTGGTCATTAATTTTTAGAATATTTTTTAGCAAATCGAATCAGTTCACTTAAAAAAGATGTTTACCTAAGATATTGAATATGGTCCAATGATATATATCAACTGTTGGTAACTAGCATTGATGTCTATGATTAATGATTTTGTTGCGTCCTGGAATATTCGCGGCGGTAGAGAAATATATGATTTAACGTCTTAGCATTGTACGAAGATCCAGCACACAAGCATATAAGTGAGAGGGTGTAGCATTCATAAGAGACACCAGAGTTTTTACGTGGAAAACCCCTAAAAAGGGGGAAAAACCATGGGGCCTGGCCCAGTTTGAATGAATCCACTAGTATTTGCAGTCGATTACAAATGAGGCCCTTCATTTGGAGAAGGCCTTGTATTGATGTAGCAAATATACATCATATAGATTGCATTAGATGGTAAGAGTTACAAATACATGTTTGTTTGGTCGGAAGGACCGTAGTCGGCAGGAGACCGGGGTCAGAAAGACTGTTGTCTGTTGATGGAAGTCGGACGGACTGTAGTAGGCGACAGGGGTCGAAAGGACCGTAGTCGGTAGGAGATCGGGGTCAGAAAGACCGTTGTTTGTTGATGGAGGTTGGAAGGACCATAGTAGGTGACGGTGGTCGGAAGGAGACCGGGGTCTGAGTGACCGTTGTCTGTTGATAGAGGTCGGACGGACCGCAGTAGGAGACAGAGGTCGAAAGGACCGTAGTCGGCAGGAGATCGGGATCAGAAAAATCGTTGTTTGTTGATGGAGGTCGAAAGGACCGTAGTAGGCGACAGAGGTCGAAAGGACCGTAGTCGGCAGTATTATGGGAGAACTATGGGCATCACGTGGTGGCCTGGTGGAGCTCAAGGCCTCAAGTAATGGACCGACGGAAATCTAGGCGTCATGTGATGTTCTGGTGGAGCACACAGCCTTTTATGAAGATCTGGCGAAGACAAGGGCCTCTGGCTAAGGTGAGGGCCTCAGATGAAGACGTCGGGCCTGAACGTCGGGCCTTGAGCAGAATGTCGGGCCTTCAGCAGAACGTTGGGCCTGAACGTCAGGCCTTGAGGTGGTGGTGCGGCGAAACTCCGGCGGTGGTCCGGCGAGGCTCCTGCGGTGGTCCGGCGAGGCTCCGGCGATGGTCCGGTGGGCTCCGGCGGTGGTCCGGCGAGGTTCCGGTGGTGGTCGAGGAGGAGTTTCTTCCTTCTCTTCTCCTCTTCTCTTCTTGCTTGGACCCTCCTTTGTGAAGAATGAGGGATCTATTTATAGATTTTCTGGAGTGGCATAGTCCGTAAATAGGCGTGAGATCAGGGACGAATTGGGAGTGGTTTGAATGGACGACCGATATCGAATCCTTTGATCATGCACTGTTCGTTGGGTATTTGAAAGCTTTAATGATGTTGGAATTCGGCGATCTTGGGCTCGTTGGATTCGTCTCGTCGAGCCGTTTGATTCGAGTATAAGCTCATTAAAATCGGAGACCGTTTGGTTACTCAAATTGTGGTTTGAATCTTCCAACAGCGCTTTGAGCCCTTGATTCGGACACATTTGGGCTTGGATTGGGTTGATCTTGGTGTCGTCGGGTTCGTATTTCCGAGACGGTTAGTTTGACTGTAGACTCGCTGAAATCAGAGTTCATATGCTCTCAAATTTATTTTTTGAAGTTTCCGAACTGATTTTTCCTCGAGATTCGTGCCCAATCAAGATAATTTCAGGATGACGTATCAGATTTAATGACATATATACAATGATATGCCCAAAAAAATTGATTATAAGATTGGCGAGAATAATTATGACAAAATTTATCACTCCTTGAATGGACCCAAAAAAATGACAAAAATATTATGTCATTTTATATCTATAAACTTGCTACTCTAAGTGAATCATTCTGAGATTAATGCCTTACAAAATAATCTAGTATTGTAGGATCAATAGCTTTGAGATGTCCACAATTAGAAAAATTATTCTATGCAGTCACCGGACCGTCCAGAGACGAATAAGAGCTCCTCATGTCACTCAGTACACAGCACCGATACACATAAAAAATGTGACGTAACACACTGTCATTTTTTTCTGAACGTTCTCTGCTGACCGCTCAAAATAATTAATCCCACAACTGAAGGTTGGTTGTGAACATGTTGTTCTTAATCAGGGGAGCCATAAGGGTACGGTATGTTAGTTGTGTAACCATCCAAGGATGGACTGACTATTACAATCAATGAGACACTCCTCTCTACACCTTACATTATTGCGTAGAGGAGATGACCAATTATGAATAATTTGGTAAGAATGGTCTCATATGTTCAAACATAACAGCCAATCTTCATATGGTCGTAACGCTCATTGAATGCTATACAAAATTTCAAACATTTCATATTTGCACATAAAATAAAATATTTATAGAAGAGGCCCTATTATTAAAGCCTATGCAATTGACAATGATTGATCCTAGTAAACTTGTGAGCTGAGATGCATGCACTGATGCACTCACAATATCTCTTTTATTATTGATAAGACCTGTCGCGTTCAGATCGATTTTATGAATCATGAAAGTTTGCTTTCTGAAGAAGTTCAAGAACAGTGATCTAGAAGAACGAATACAGAATGCAGAAAGGCAGAGAACAATATATTCTATTATATCTTTTAGTACAGACCTAAGACACTATATATAAACCTATGAGAAGATGTATAGCAAGTGAAAATAAGCCACGTGGCAAACAGAATAATGACAGGCTGTATTTAATTATACTAATACACCCCTGCAAACTGATGGGTGCTTTGTAACTGTCAGTTTGTCCCTTAAAAGCACGAAGCGAGGAGTAGATAATGCTTTGGTTAGTATGTCTGCCGTTTGATCGATAGTGCTAATGGGAAGTAGCCGAATGTTCTTGTTGTCGATGTGATCACGAATGAAGCGCTGATCGATCTCTATGTGTTTGGTTCGGGCGTGGAACACTGGATTGTTTGCAAGAGCGATTGCTGATGTGTTATCACAATGAATATCTGTAGGTTGAGTTTGTTGGATGCCAAAGTCTTGAAGCAGTCGCCGGAGCCAAATAGCGTCGGACGTGAGGGCTGCGAGCGCCCTGTATTCTGCTTCTGTTGAAGAGCGAGCGACGGTGTGCTGTTTCTTGACTGTCCATGAAATTATAGATTTGCCGAGGAAAGAGCAATAACCAGAAGTGGATTTTCTGGAGTCGGGGTCGCCGGCCCAATCTGCATCTGAAAAGGATTGTAAAAGAAATTTAGAAGGCGTGATGGGAATACCAAAATCAACTGTACCTTTAATATAGCGTAGGAGCCTTTTGAGCATATAGATATGTTGAGGAAGAGGTTTGTGCATATGTTGAGACAGTTGATTGACACTGAATGCGATGTCGGGACGGGTTATGGTGAGATATTGTAGAGCACCTGTGAGACGGCGAAACATTTGCGGGTCGGACAGAATAGGATCGTGAGGTAGAATTGCTGGAATCTTGGTACAAGTTGGATTTGCTAAGGGCTTGCATTCGGTCAGCTGGGCGGTTTGTAAGAGAGAGACAGCATATTTCTTTTGAGAAAGGAAATAACTTTGCTGAAAATGATCAATCTGGATTCCCAGAAAATCATGAACCGAGCCCAGATTTTTCATATTAAACCGATTACTAAGCTTGTTAATGATAGTAGAGATGTACTCGTTACTATTACCGGTAATGAGTATATCGTCAACGTATATAAGAATATAGATTTCAACGTTTTTATTATGAAATGTCAATAATGATGGATCGGCAGTGCTAAAGATAAAGCCAATAGATAGAAGAAACGAAGTGAAAGTATTATACCATTGACGCGGTGCTTGTTTCAAACCGTATAGAGCTTTGTTGAGGTGACAGACATATTCTGGATGGGACGCGTCTTCAAACCCTTTGGGTTGAGTCATATAAACGGTTTCAGAGAGGGTACCGTGTAGGAATGCGTTGGCCACGTCTAATTGATTTATTTGCCAATTTTTGCATAAAGCGATGTTGAGTAAAATGCGAATCGTAGGTAGCTTTGCTACAGGGCTGAAAGTTTCTGTGTAATCTAACCCATATTCTTGATTGTTGCCTTGTGCTACGAGCCGGGCTTTGTACTTTGCGATGGTTCCATTCGAATGAGTTTTAATACGGTAAGTCCATCTACAACCCAAGATTGAGGAGTTCGGAGGAGGTGGAACTAGCTGCCATGTGCCTTGTTCTTGTAAAGCAAGAAATTCCAGAGACATAGCTTTGCGCCATTCTTGATGTTTAACCGCTTCTGTATAGGACGTGGGAGCAGTCTGTGAATCAAGAGAGTTGTTAGTATGACAGAGATTCAACCGATTAGTAGGTTTAATATTACCAGTTTGTGAACGTGTAATCATGGGATGTTTGATTGGAACATGGATTGCTTGAGATGGGTTGACGGAAGTTACAGGGTAAGAAGCAGATGTGCTGGAGTGTATGGCGTGAGTAGGAGATGCAGGTGGCGGGTCAGGTGTGGAGTAGGGGAAAGACCTGATGTGAGAGCCTTGGTTAACTTGATTGTTGGAAAGGGAAGGTGATTTAAACTTGGAGGCAGAGCATGGTTGAAGAAGTGTAGAAGGTATATCTACGGTAGGATGGGTAATAGGAGGATTATGCGTCTGGAACGGAAAACTGAGTTCGTCGAACGTAACATGCCGTGATATTAATATTTTGTTTGTTGAGATATCTAGACACTTATAACCTTTATACTGATCGGAGTATCCAAAAAATACGCAGGACTTGGAGTTGGGTTGTAGCTTATGCCTATTATGAGGAGGTAAAAGCGGATAACAAGTGCATCCAAACGTGCGAAGATGATTGTAGGTGGGTTTAATGTTGTGAAGAAGTTCTAACGGAGAAATGTTGCGAGTGTTAGCGGAAGGCATGCGATTAATTAAATATACAGATGTGAGAGCGGCTTCGGGCCAGTGAGTGAGAGGAACAGAAGCAGTGTGTAGGAGGGTACGACAGGTTTCGATGATATGTCTGTGCTTGCGTTCAGACACTCCGTTCTGTTCAGGAGTGTAGGGACAGGATATTTGATGGGTGATGCCGTGTTGTTTGAGATAATTTATGAAAGGTCGGTTTAGGTACTCAGATCCACCGTCAGTGCGAATTACTTTGATAGAGTGGGATGTGTATTTCTCTATTTGTTGTTTAAAAACTGTAAAGATTTCAAACACTTCAGATTTCATACGCATAGGAAAGATCCATGAGAAGCGAGAAAAATCATCAACCAATAAAAGATAATACCTATACCCTTGAACAGAATTTATGGGCGCCGGACCCCATATGTCCGAATGTATAAGGTCAAGCGGCTTGGAAGATCTAGATGCATTATGTTCAAAAGGTAACTTATGACACTTAGATTCTTTACAAGATTTGCAAGAATGAATACTGTCATTTATTTTCAGATGCGAATTACAGGAAGAAATTAAACGAAGTATGCGGTCATGAGGATGACCAAGCCTTTGGTGCCATGGAACAGGAGATTTCTTGGATACAAGGGCCTTCGGTTGAGGCTGAGCGAAGCTACTCCTGATTGGATAGAGTCCGTTGTGACACGGGCCTTGAAGAAGAACTTGCTGCGTCGTCAAATCCTTAAATACAAAGCCAAACGGATTAAAAGTAACAGAGATATTGTTATCTTTTGTTAAATTTGAAATAGACAGAAGGTTGTAATGTAAAGAAGGTGCATGTAAGATTTGTGATAATTTTAGCTTACGATCTGGGGTCGGTAGTAAGCCGGCCCCTGAATTTGCAATATGGACCTGTCGACCGTCTCCGATGATAACGCGATCCGAACCTTGGTAAGGCGAGGAAATAGTCAAGTTGTCGAGAGAATTGGTGAGGTGCGACGTTGCTCCAGAATCTAAATACCAGCTGTTGTTTGAGGTTTCTGAAGCAGCGGCTAAAGCTCTGTTTTGTTGCATAGAGACTGGCGGTACGTAGTTGGAGTTCAGGCGGTGCCAGCACTCGGATGCAGAGTGTCCCTTTTTAAAGCAAATCTGGCAGATAGTGGATGACTGAGATGCTCTTGTATTGGTATTGCCGGTGTTTGCGTTGCTTCGACCCCTGGTTCTTTTGCCCCGTCCACGGTAGGTGAACAGCGCCATGTTGGTGTCGGATGAAGAGTGATTCTTGAGAGCGTCAGTCTCCAGGTTAATTTCTTCACTGAGCAACAGAGGATAGAATTGATCTAGATGTAGAGGATTGATCATAGTTCGAATAGCAGTTTTGAAGGACTGATATGAAGAGGGTAAGCCGTTGAGAATATATAAAATGATATCCTCGTTGTCAACTACAGATCCGGCAGCCGCGATTTGATCCACGAGGGTCTTGATTTCGGAGAGGTATTGAGTCATAGACATGTTCTTGAGTGAGATGTTGTGAAGGGTATTCTTGAGTTGGATTACCTTAGATCGATTTGTAGACTGAAATCGTGACTCAAGAACGGACCAGATGGCAGAAGTGGAATCAAGATTCACAACATATGGGAGGATGGAGGCAGAAATCGTAGAACACAGGGAGGCTGATAGGTGTTGATCAGTGAGATTCCAGTGCGAGAAGGCTGGATTTGGGATGGTGATAGAGCTTGAATCTTGAACAGTGAGTGAGGGAATGGGATGGGATGAATCAAGATACTTATCAAATGCATTTGCACGGAAGATTTTCAGTATCTGAGAACGCCAGATCGCATAGTTTGCTGAATCTAGCTGAGTCGGAACGAGATTTTTGATGTTGGAGACAACGAACTTAAGATTGGGAGAGATAGCAGATTCTTCTTGTGCCGTTGGCTCCGTGCTTTCGCTCAGATGTGAGCTCTCTGGGCTAGCCATCGTTGAAGCAAAGAAAAGAAATCAGGTCGAACTTGCTCTTGATACCATGAAGAAGTTCAAGAACAGTGATCTAGAAGAACGAATACAGAATGCAGAAAGGCAGAGAACAATATATTCTATTATATCTTTTAGTACAGACCTAAGACACTATATATAAACCTATGAGAAGATGTATAGCAAGTGAAAATAAGCCACGTGGCAAACAGAATAATGACAGGCTGTATTTAATTATACTAATACTTTCGTGCAAGCTGCATTTCATCAATGAGTTTGACAATTTTGAGCAATTTGTAAATTTTGATTAGTTGGGGTTGTTTGTAGTAATTAATTGATTTAGGGTTTTGTGTGGGTAATGAGTTGTTCAAATGCAACGTCGAGTACAATTTTAGTATTAATAGGTCTGTATTGGGATTGTGATATTGGATGATTAAGGCTTCGTTTGGGACGGTTTTTTTCTTGCTTCTTAAAGCCGTTTTCGAGTACAAAAATTTTAACTTTTATATAAAAATATTGTTTTAAGGAGCAGTAAGAAAGCCGTTCCAAACGAAGCCTAAGTCATTAAAAAGATAGCTTGTCTTAGATATATTGGCTATATTTTTCAAAGTTGTTTTATACTTATTGTAATTGTTATGCTTCCTTCTCGCTTAAAATAAAAGCTTGATTTTCTTATAAATCAAAAAATAAGAAAAGAGTTTACTATAATTCTCTTTCTCAAAATAAATGGGATATATATATATATATATATATATATATATATATATATATATATATATATATATATATATATATATATATATATATATATATATATATATCTATGTGTGAGGATTTCAGGACAATTCGTTAGTTGTTACAAAATTTATATCACAATCACACATTTGTCTGGTTAGAATTTCGGACCATATGCTGCCCAAATATTGAATGACGTAGAAAACAATTTTTTAGTATAATTTTTGTTATTATTTATAAAGCTGCTTTAAAGAAAGTAGCTTTTTACAGTTGATATAGAAATCATCTTTCTAGCTAGTACAAAATGCTTTTAAAGCAACGAAAAAATAACTATCAAACATAAATTGTGATTGTGATTTGAAAAACAAAATAGTAAAAAAATTATCTCAAATGAAACTCTACTTATTGTTGTCGGCCTCTCCAATATGATAATTATAGGTGGTTGGTGACTTTTGGGTTTGGATAACTCTAAGCTTTTGATTGCCTTTGCTACATATATGTTGATTGTTACTGATGGATGTTAATTTTATTGGCTGTTTCTTTTTGTTAAGGTTTTACTGTATTAGTAATTACATAATTTTTATTCTCTCCACTACTATTAAACAAGATTTGGTCATTTAGATTACTTATTGAATAGATTCTTCTGTCAATATCCCAGTGAATTATTGGATTATATATATGTGCTACGTCCATCTATATCTCTTGTTTATAAAATTTCATTTATACCGTTTAGATTTTGTTTAAAATAGTACAAGTGTTAATCTTATCATTTTCTAAAGGGGATTTTTGTAAGAAGGAATATGGTGGTTAATTTAAAATAGTAATAAGAGCAAACTATTAAAAAAAAATAAAAAAAGGAGTAAACAACTCAAACATAATAACGTATTATAAAGAATGCATCAAATCATTTGGTGCAATCACCCCAATAAGAGGAACTAAATTCTAAAATTACTGTAGCAATACGCCAAACAGTTTGTTTCATTCAATGGATTGCACCACATATATTGGTGCATTCTATTAAAAGTGTTAAATTGTTTGATTTATTCTAAATATGCCACAGTTTGGTGCATTCAATGGAATGTGTCATTCTGTTTGACTAGTTTGATTCCTTTTAAAAAATTTTAATATTCTACACATATTCTTAATGCAAATTAAACATCATGTTCCTTCTTTAAAAAAAATCCTTCGTAAGGCAAGTTGGTAGGGCTATATAGTGTATGATCTTCTCACTCATTGGAGCTAATTTTGAGCATTTTATTGGCTTTACTCTTTTTTTTTTTTTGATAAAACAGTTAAAGTCTAGCTTATGGGCATTAAATAAATCTTTTTATTTTTTATTGACTTCATTTTTCATTGAATACAACAACAACAACATCGAGCATTTATCTCACTATATGGGATCGATTACAAGAGTATTTTTTTTTCTATTGTGTCGTATTAATAATTAAATTTTCATTTAAATCTAATAAAAAAATATTATTTCTAATACTTTTTTATCAAGTCATTTTAAGCCAATCTCTACCAGCTTTCTTAACATAGAACATATCTAATGCATCTATTCTTCTAGTTTGGTTATCAGAAGACCGTCATTTTATGTGATCAAACCCTAAAGCATCTCTCTAATATTTTCTATAATTAGAGCAAATGATATTAGCCGTTGATATTTTTCAATGAATAATTTTGATAAATCAGTTACCCTTATCTTTAGCAAAATGGCTTGAACTAATTAATGTTATAAAAATATGTTAATATTATTAAAATTATAGTAGATGATCTGACTCGGCAAACAGAAAAGATTTTGATTTCCATAGCTTTGCATCGATGTATCTAAAAGCCCAGCCCAATCCTAAAATAGAGCAAAGCCCACTTTCCGATTTTGTTTATTTTTAATGTTTTTGCACGAGAATATGTCAATGGCTAATATCATCTGCATGATTTTGATCTTTCAGCCATACAAGATTGTTCTAACGATATGTTATTGCATAAATATTTTCTTATATAAATTTCATTAATTAAAATTTGGATATTTATTGAAATTTTAACCAAATTAGATTAATAATTTATATTTTTAAATTATGAGCAATTTATATTTTCACATTTTTATTATAAATTTTTTTTTTAATTTTTAGGTGGGCACATGCCCCCATTAAAGGACAATCCAATTATTTCATTAATTATTGTTTTGAGGTACTTTTTCATTATCCAAAATCTAATTTGAAAGAATTATCAAATTTCATGAATTTATTTTTACAATCAATCTAACTCTTATACTTTCATAACTATAAAAATAAATAGAAAATACAAAAGAAATATCAAAACAAGAATTTGATCTAATCAGCCTCACTCTAAAATCATGAAAAAAAAAAAAAAAAAACAAAACATAATGCGCAGAAGCTTAGTAGGTCATGAGAATCTATCATTATACCAAGTGCAAAAAAAAGCGGAACAATTTGTATGTGATTATTCAAGTCATGCATGTTAGTAAGATAATATTTACTAACTCATGTAAACAACATGAGAAAAATCAATCATATTGAATCATAATCATGGACAATATAAAGTAGAAGCAGTCATTATCATGCAAAATGATCAGTAACCATTGACTCAATTCCACTCTTAATATCCTATAAAAGCTATAGGAAGAATCTCATATGAATCATTAAAGCAATAATATTATATATTGATTCTATTACTTATCAATGCAGGATAAAATCATGAGTGTCATTTCTATATTGAATCTTATTCAAGCTTATCAGCGTCTATCTCTATGCATGTGTCATGTTTTGCATGCAATATGTATTGATATATTCTTAAAAAATTATCTTGATCGGGGACGAATCTCGAGGCAAAAATCAACCCGGAAACTTCAAAAATTAAATCCGGGAACACCTTAACTCTGATTTCAGCGAGCTTATAATCAAACTGAGCGTCTCGGAAACATGAACCCAACGACACCAAATTCAACCCAATCCGAGCCCAAATGGGTCCAAATCAAGGACCCGAAGCATTGTTGGAAGCTTCAAACTACAATTTGAGTTACCAAACGGTCTTTGATTTTAACTATCTTATACTCGAATCGAACGGCTCTGCGAGACGAATCCAACGAGCCCAAGATCGCCAAATTTTGACATCATTAAGGCCTCCAAATGTCCAACAAACGATGCACGATTGAAGGGTTCAATATCGGCCGTCCATTCGACCACTCCCTATTCGCCCATGATCTCACACCTATTTACGAGCTATGCCACTCTAGAAAAAACAATAAATAGAGCCCTCATTCTACACAAAGGTGACTCAAGTGAGAAGAGAGAGAAGAAGAGAAGAGAAGAAGGGGAAAGGGAGAATCATCTCCTCCTCGACCACCACCGGAGTTCTTTCTGTCACCTGAATACGCCAGCACTCTGCTGGATTTTTGGGAAACGCCTGAATTATGCAAACTTTGTAGTTTTTCTTCAAGTTAGAAGAAAGGAATTGTAATATGATCTTCTTGACTTGTGGGACGAATCAGTTTCTTGTAATTTACAAAAACACTAGTGAAACTTTTCAGCTGGGCCTGGCCCCGTGGTTTTTTTCCTCTTTCAAATTTTCCACGTAAAAATCTTGGTGTTCATTTTCTTTTCTGTTTGTGTGTTGAATATTCATGCAATGCTCAGACGTGAATTTGTAAACTCTACCGCCGCATATATTCTAGTCCGCAACATGTATCAATCTCATGTATCATGTGTATCACATATATATGTATTAGTATTGTTATGCATCATGCTCATGTATCATATCATATATAATATAGTCTATGTATCATATAACTTATGTATGCTGATATTATCTTTAATTATCATGTCATGCATGTATGTACACGTTGATATCAATGCAAGTCAGGACATCTGACTAAAATATTATTTTTTGTATCTTTTTATATGTTATTATATCATGTATATATCAGTGTGTTCAGTGGCGGAGCCAGAAATTTTGTTGGGGGGGGGGGCTAACAAAAGCCGTGCTCGAGGTCATGACTCGTGAGTCACGGGAGAGAAGTAAAAGGGAAAACAAACCATTGTTGTTTTTCATGTGTCCAAAAAATAATGCTGGTGGCTTCTTTGGATTAATAAATAGCTTTAAAAGGAAGAATTACAAAAAATTATAGCAGGTTTTCTCGTTGGCGAATTTGTTGCTCTATTAAGCCATTAAAACAATCAACTTTAAGCCCATTTAGGCTTTTAGTTTTAGCTTTGGCTAAATCAATAATACACAATATATATTTGGTTGGGTGAGCTATCATGAGTGCGCTGCAGCCGCAGCATTTTCATTGCGCAAAAAGAGCTAGGAAAAGCAAAATCATTCACAATAATTAATTAGATCATTAGCAGTGCAAAAATTATTCAATAATTGGGTGATAATTTAATATTTAATAATAATTATTATATAATAAATAACTAATTAAGAACAAAAGTTTTAATAAAATTATATTTAAAAAGTTAATAGGCTTATAAAAAGCCACCCGTTAAAAAATAAAAAAGAAAAAAATATTTAAAAAGTTAATATTTAAATACATGGCAACTCAAACGTGAAAATTTCTTTTCAAAGTCATTCCTCCTCTCTCTCTCTCTCTCTTAATACTTTACCCATTTAATTTTTCTCTCTCTACCGCTGAAGCATTGCATGTCCAAGTAAAAGCTGTATTGAAGACTTAAAATGGGAAAGGCCTGTAATAAATGAAATGAAACCTGAAAGGCCTCTAAGCTGTTTTTTTTTAGGGGGGCACGTGCCCCCACTTGCCTCCCCCTCCCTCCGCCCATGAGTGTGTTGGTATGTTAGGTGGTTATCTTATAAGAGTCTTCACTTCTGCTAGTCAGTTCATCTTGTCCACTTATAACTACATATCTTGTATTGGGATTACACCACAAATCAATTATTTAAAAAAAAAGCAACGGCCCATCCTCTAATAGGCACTTTACCCACACTACTTTGTCTTTTTAATTATGATTTGCTTAATTCTAGGTTATAACTTTTGTTCTACGTAAGTATTCATGTTGTGTCAGACTAATAAAGTGATGGGAAGAGTATTGTTCCCATAAGGAGTAAAAATTTCTAAAATCACTTTAGCACTGCTTAATAAACTATTAAAATTATCAAGCCAATCGATTCACAAAAGTTTAATCAATTCAAAGTAAAAAGTTGTAGTTACAAAAGATAAATTTACTAATTTTAAAATCTCTGAACCTATGATATTTAAAAAACACATACTTGCATAAGAATGATTTCTTCCCAATATTGCTATGAATCATAGCATAAATACTCATTGTCTCTGTCGAGATCATTTGAGTATAAGCTAGAATTCCACCCAACTTCAGTTTAACTGTCTACTTAAGATCTCATAACTCTAACAATTGTATGTCTATACATGAAAAATATTACATTTTAAAATCTCTAATTATTTTTTTACTCCTTTGTCAAGGCCCTATATTACACTAGATTTTAAATTTATGCATGTCATATACATAAACTAATGAAGCTTGGAGGAATTAAAAACAACTTTGAGCAACTTATAAAATAACAACCTATTATATGCAATACATGATTCTTAAATGATTATAGATTCAGATTAAAAAGTTTAACCACACATTGAGATACAATTAAATAGAACAAACATTTTTATTTCACTCAATAAGACAAAGAATAGAACTAGAGATTAAGGATATAAATGACCCAGATAAGAAAAACATACTCCTTTGCACTCTTCTTAATCCACACCAGTACAAGACTCACACACATATATACAACATCTATTTCCCATCAGAAGTAGCCTCTCACACTCACTCACTCTCACACACACATCTCTCTAACCTTAACCAGGGGCAACCCTCTAACATCTTGGGGGGGGGGGGGGGAGCAAAATTTTCTTAAAATAGACATTATAAAAAAAAAGAGGACATAATTCAAAGTGAAAAGATCATTATGATAGAACATTGAAAAGTCTCTTATTTATAATATTGCATTTTTGATAAAATAGATGAACTAGCATTGTGGAATCAAATCAAATACACTGGTTCGGTAGTGTTGTGGGCACAAGACAATGTTGGCCAATCAATCATCACCCATCACTACCACTCGATATTTCATCGATTCATCTTAAAAATCGTTCTCCAACCGCCACTATAGGAAAATTGTTTTTATTTACTCCTCTTACTGATCGACATAAGTTTTTTCGGCAGATTTTTGAACAACAACATCAAAAACACCACAAAAACGACTTTTAAACCATTCAACGGATTTCCAGCCAATTACGTTGTTTAAATATCTCTGACTAATTTTTCATAGCATTTTCAATATCTTGATCTTTTTTTTGCAATGATTGTGATAACTCATTCGTAATGCCAAATTTATGAAAACATCTTTAATTAGCAAGAATATATTTTTATGTCTGGCTTATGCAAAAATGAACAATAAGCTTAAAGTTTATTAATTTTCTAATGATTTGTTGGACATTAATTATAAAATCTCCCTTAAAACAAAATCAAACTTAATTAAGTATTAATTTCAAATAAAATTATAATTTATCCCTAATATCATCAATCAAAAAAGCTGGCAATTTTAACTGATAAAAAAAGGAGAAATGAACAGAGCTTTAAAGTTTAAACCCAAGCAATTGAACAGAGCTCTGATTTCATTCAACAATGTGTTAATAGCAAAAATTAACATCTGCTAATAGCATATTTGTAGGTTTAGAATCATATTTTCTTGGAGTAGATGTGATCTCATCTTAGCAAAAATTAAAATATGTAAATGCCCTATCCTATTCAGATTCTTACAACTCAAATTTCAGCCAGATTTAATTCCATTTGCTCTCTTCCCTTAGCAAAGAAGATCAAAAAGATAAAAAAGCTTCTCATTATCAATCAATGCGTTCAAAAATCAAAACTGACCTAGATCTCCCGATGCCGGAGGCAGTCGCAAATCACGAACGACGTTGGAAGTCGGAACAGACTCTTCCCTAAGGGATATTTCTACGAAGTGACAAAAGAATCTTCAAAGACTGAAGTCGAAACGGACTCTTCCCTGAGGGAACTTCCCTCTCGCCGTCTTGCGCGAATCAACTGCGACGAAGTGACGAACTGATGAAGCCTTCTCTCTCGCCGAGTCGCCCGCCGTCTTGAGCGTTCGCTACAGGTTCGTTGTTTTTGAGTTGTTTCGACTGGTTAGGGCAAAAGGGGGCAACATAACATGTTTCGTCTGGTTAACTTACTTAAATACTCTTCTTAATAATAAAAAAAAAATTAAGGGGGGCAATTTCCCCCCCTAATGACCGAACAGTTCCGCCCCTGCTTCTAACCCTTTAACAAGAAAAAATCATTATAATGATCCAAGATCATAGAACATTAAGTCTCTTATTTATAATATTGCAAAATAAATGAAGTAGCATTGTGGCGCTGCTTAGGTAGTGTTGCAGTGATGTTGGACTTATGTGTAGGTTCACCACTTGTATCCTCGATTCAACAATCCAATCGTTCTCCTACCCGCGACGTTGGGCGATTTGGCACCATGGCGCTTGATCTGACACTACGATGCTCCTTGGATAGCGTCCTTGCGCTAAGCTCTCCAATAGTCCCCTGAGACCTCTCCATTACGGCGGGGCACTCTATCAGATTTCTATATTTATTCCCTTAATCATGACTTATTTTTTTTATATCTAAGTGACATAATGATGTTAGAATTAGGTGAATTTGAGATAATTAGATTGGCCTTATTGAGACCCCTGATTTCACTATTCGCTTACCGACTATGATCCTTCTAACCTTCATTACCTGTTGAATACAGTCCTTCAAGCTCAATCGCATTATTATGATCCTTCTAACTATCGTTGCTCGACTATAGCCCCTCTAACCTCATTTTCTCGACTATGGTCCCTCTGACCATATTCGCTTGCCGATTATGGTACCTTCAACCATTATTGCATTATAATGATCCCTTTGACCTTAGTCTTATGACTACGATCCTTTTGACCTTATCTCTTAACTATGATCCTTCTGACCCCGGTCACCGACCAACTACAATCCTTCTTATTAACGACATAAGATTATATTCTCTTTGGCCTCCATCGCCCAATTGCTATCCCTTTCACCGCAATTGTATACTGACTACAGTCCCTCTAATAATTGTCACATGACAACAATCCCTTCGGCAACTATTACCCAACTACAGTCCTTCGACCTCAGTCGCTTGACTAGGATCCTTCAAACCTCTATCGTCTTCCGACTATGATCCTTCAACCTCAGTCATCTGACTGTAGTCCCTCCGACTTTCATTGCCCAATTATGGTTCCTCCTATCGCAATCACATGTCAATTACGATCCCTTTAGCTACTATAGTACGATAATTGTACATTTGACATTAGTTTCATGACTATGGTCCCTCTGACCACTATAGTCTAACTACCGTCATTTTGACCATCATCACTTGCCAACTATGATCATTCTAACATTATCACCCTAATATGATACCTTTTGACCAGTGTTGCTCAACTATAGTCCCTTCGACCTCTGTCGCTCGGCGACTACCATCCCTCCGACCTTCTTTACCTGATAATAGTTCATATGACATCCATCGCCTGATAATAGTTCATATGACATCCATCGCCTGATAATAGTCTCTTTGACCTTAGTCACTCGACTATGGTTCCTTTGACTTCCATCACCTAACTATGGTCCATTTGTCTTTCATCTCCTGAATACAATCTCTCCGGCTTATGTTGCTCAACCATGATCTCTCTAACCTTTGTCTCTTGAAAATGGTTCATTCGACCTCAGTTTCCTGATCACAGTCTCTCCGACTTTTGTCGCTCATCGATTGTCGTCCTACTGGTATGTCACTTGCCAATCACGATTCCTTAGACTTTTGCCACCCAACAACGATCCCTTTGACCTCTATCAGCTAACTATGGTCTCTCTGACCTCCATTACCAGTTGAAAAATGATCCTTTCGACCTTCATTACATGTTGACTATGGTTCCTTTAATCTTCATCGCTTGAAGACCATAGTTTCTTATATCTCTATTGTCGTTAATGGTCCCACCAACCTCTGTCACCTGATTACATTCCCTCTGAACTTCGTCACCAGTCGATAATGGTCCTTATGGCCTCCACTACTCACCGACTATGCCCCTTATAATCGCCATCGCACGCGGACTATCATCCCTTTGAACATCGTCGCCCAATTACAGTCCCTATGATACACCTCACATGATAATGGTCCTTTTGACCTCTGTTGTGCCTGTCCCACCATGATCCCTCAGACCTTCGTAGCCTGACAACGGTCCCTTGGTCTCTATCGCCAGACTACAGTTCCTCCGTTGTGTGTCACCATCCTATAATGATCCTTCTAGTTTTTGCCGCTCACCAACTATAGTCCCTTCAACCTCAATCACCTGACTACAGTCCTTAACCTCCA
Organism: Dendrobium huoshanense; assembly: GCA_016618105.1. Taxonomy (NCBI): domain Eukaryota; kingdom Viridiplantae; phylum Streptophyta; class Magnoliopsida; order Asparagales; family Orchidaceae; genus Dendrobium; species Dendrobium huoshanense. The sequence goes on along the minus strand of CM028345.1, from coordinate 57,408,415 downwards.
TCACCCGACTATGGTCCGATCAACTAAACGAGCAAGCTAACATTTTCTAGAGAACAACTGCCATATCATTAAATTCTTCCAACTCTAATCATACAATGTGTTCTATATGCTGTATATTTGCTAAATTGAGTCAACATCTTCCCCTAAGGAAGGATATCATTTGTAATCAAAGACAAAAATTAGTATAATCATTCTAATTGGGTGATGCCCCATGATTTTTCCCTTTTACAAGTTTTTTCCTGAAAAAAAATTGATGTCTCTTATGATTGTTGCACCCCTCTCTCTCTCATCATTGCGTGTGTTAGATTTTCATACGAAGCTAGGACTTTAAACTCTATATCTCTTACCTTTATGAATGTTCTTGCACACAACAATTTTGTTTATTATTTGTCTTATATTTTACTAAAATATAAGTTTCTTAAAGATATATATTTCATGAAATGTCACTAATATTAATTTCTCTAAAATAAAATTATTTATTATCTCATATATATATAATTCATCATGTAATAATTAGTCAATCCATTGATTTTATCCTAACACATATCCTAAGACATTTTGTTAGACCGGTCCACTGGACCGGTCCAGCAGGTCCGCACGGGACCGGCAGAGGCGCTAACAGGCTGCGGAGATCGGGCAGGCCGACAGCTCAAACAGAGCGTTTTAGGATGGATTTTTGGGGGGTTTCAGAGAGAAATTTGAATGTAGGGATTGTTTAGGGAATTCCTTTTGATTTGCATGCATTAAATAGTTGATTTTGCTAGGGTTTGAGTATCTTGAATTTGGCTGAAATTTGAGATCTCTTAGATTTAGGTTTTCTTTGGGCTCTTGGCGTTGCCAGAGATTTGGGAGAGATCGATCATCCTCTCGAATTGAGGATCAATTGTATATTGCTATTTTATTCATCGTCTAAGTGGAATACAAGTCTTTTCTTGAGTTTTCTCTCATATTTTTATGGACAAGTGCTATTTTCCTGCTGTAAGCAGCAGATTTCTGCTATTTTCCTGCTGTGGACAACAATATCATCGCTGCAGTTTATTGATTTTGGCTAGGATCACTTGTGAATCCAAGTGTTTTCTATCAAATTGGTATCATAGCGTCATTTTTGGGACCTTAGGCGGTTGAAATCTTGATTTTTCAGTGAGCTTTTGGCTTCCAAAAGTGATATTTTTGAGATCCGTTGGGAAGAAAGATGGCTGGAAAGAAAGTTGACGTCTTGGAAGGCAAAGTCGGCCAATTGAAAGCCGATTTGGAGGAAAGATTTTGCAAATTTCAAAATCAAATCACCTCTAACAATGAAAGGTTGAAAGGGAAGTTCACCACGTTGGAGGAAATGATGAAGAAACTACTTGAAATGAAGACCAATCCGGCGGCATCGGAAGTAAGGGAGACTATCGACGGCCAGGGCATGGGAGGAAATCCGAACCCATTGAGGGGGAGGAGAAATTCGGAGGTGGAGATCCTGGAGGAGGAAAACGACATGCCCCCTATAGAACCGCTTTCTAGAGAGGAGATGAGTAGGGGATACGACTAACGGGAGGCTGAGTTGGTCAGAAGGAGGGAAGAATTCAATCGCCGAGGTGCTGAAATTGAAAGAATCCAGCATCGAGGTGCTGAATTTGAAGGGGGAAGGGAAGAAATTCATCGCCGAGGTGCTGAATTCGAAAGGATTCAGCGTTGAGGGGTTGTTTTTGAAGGAAGAAGGTAGGAACGTCATCGTCGAGGCGTCGAGGTGATGATTTCGAAGGAAGAAGAGGTGAGTATGAAGAGCCATTCGAATATAATGGTCGGAGGGATGATCAGGACACTTGGGGGACTCTTCTCCTTCGAGGAATGGGAGGTTATGGAGGGTACCGGGGAAACGGAGGAGACCTACGGGTGAGGAAGCTGAAAATGCCCGTCTTTGAGGGCGAAGACGGCCATGGCTGGTTCTACAAAGTGGAGGTTACTTTGCTGTCAACGGGTTGATAGAGGATGAAAAATTGACAGCGGCGAGTCTGTGTCTGGAAGGGAAAGTTTTGGCATGGTATTAGTGGCGTGATAGGAGGGAGCCCATCTGGAGCTGGAGAGAGTTCAAGGATTGCTTATTAGAGTGTTTCCGAACTAACGGGGAAGGAGACTTCTATGAGCAATTCTTTTCCTTGACTCAAGAAGGGACTGTGGCAGATTATCGGGATCGATTTGAGTACTTGGCTAGCAGATTGGATCACATTTCAGAGTCAGCCTTAGAAGGGAACTTCATGAAGGGGCTGAAACCAGAGATCCGAACAGCAGTCAGAGTACTGGAGCCGAGGAACCTGGGAAAGGCTATGGAGCTGGCGCAGTTGGTAGAAGTTCAGAAGAAAATAGGTCTTCCTCTTGGTCTAAAGAGGGGCTTGAGGAAACTGCTCAGGAGGCTCTTACAGGACGACGACCACTCTTCTAGCACCCAAGGGGCCTGCATCAGGCAACAGTAATGAGACCACCCGGGATAAGCCAATAGGAGGAGGGAGTGGGGAAAATTTCAAGAGGCTGACTGAGAAGGAGATGCATGATAAGAGGACAAAGGGGTTGTGCTTCAGATGTGATGAGAAGTACATGCCATGGCATAGGTGCAAGGACCGAACTCTTCAAGTTCTCCTTGTCTATGAAGACGAGGAAGACGAGGAGGGAGGTGGGAGCAGATCTGGAGAGGAGGAAAAGTTGCACCTGGATGTGGCAGAAGTATCTCTGAACTCTGTAGTGGGGTTCACTCCGAGTCACACTATGAAAGTGAAAGGAGAGATAGCTGACCGTGAGGTGGTGGTGCTAATTGATAGTGGGGCTACCCACAATTTCATTTCCACTCAGGTCGTCAACCAATTGGGAGTGAAATTAGTGGACACCGGTTGTTATGGGGTGATGATGGATACAGGGAAGGTGGAGAAATGCCAAGGAATTTGTAAAGGAGTGGTGTTGATCATCCAAGGGATTCAAGTAAGGGAGGACTTTCTCCCACTAGAGTTAGGAAGCACTAAGGTCATTATGGGGATGAAGTGGTTGCAAATCTTGGGGGGAAAACCAAGGACAATTGGGGAGCACTCACGATGGAATTAATGGTGGATGGGAGAAGGGTAGTCATAAGGGGAGATGCAGGGCTATCCAAAGCCATCACAACACTTAAGACCATGGTTAGGGACGTACAAGAGGTGGGGGAAGATTATCTAGTGGGACTACACAGATTGGATGCAATCAGATTAGAAGAGGGAGGGGATGTTTCCCTGTCTGTGCAGCCCTTGATTCAGCAATACAGTAAGGACTTTCAGTCACCTCAAGGATGGCCACCTCCACTGGAACACGAGCATATCTCCACCTTGAGGACAAGGTGGATTTTCGTGAGGGGAGTATTGTTAGACCGGTCCACTGGACCGGTCCGCACGGGACCGGCAGAGGCGCGAATAGGCGGGATCTCCGCCTCCTGTGGAGATCGGGCGGGCCGACAGCTCAAACAGAGCATCTTAGGAAGGATTTTTGGGGGGTTTCAGAGAGAAATTTGAATGTAGGGACTGTTTAGGGGATTCCTTTTGATTTGTATGCATTAAATATTTGATTTTGCTAGGGTTTGAGTATCTTGAATTTGGCTGAAATTTGAGATATCTTAGATTTAGGTTTTATTTGGGCTCTTGGCGTTGCCAGAGATTTGGGAGAGATCGATCCTCCTCTCGAATTGAGGATCAATTGTATCTTGCTATTTTATTCATCGTCTAAGTGGACTAAAAGTCTTTTCTTGAGTTTTCTCTCATATTTGTCCGGACAAGTGTTGTTTTATTTCTACTATTTTCCTGCTGTGGACAGCAATATCATCGCTGCAGTTTACTAATTTTGACTATGAACACTTGTGAATTTCCTATCACATTTTTTATAATTCAGACCGGCAAATTTCTCATCGGCCAAAGGCATCAACTTTCTATTATTCCAGTAAAATGCCATTAATGGCCAAGTTCTCAATTCCCCCCGCAGATCTGCTTTCTTCAAGGAACTTTCTCCGCTACGCCAAATCGGTGCAGACGTAGGCGCATTCGTCATTCGTGACGCGGTATTTTTTTCTCTTAGATGGCTTCTCGCTTCTCCTCCTCCCAATCTTCGTGAGACTGGTTGCTTATTAAAAGCTCAAACCCTCTTACAAGGAAGACGCGGTTCGCCGTGTGATGCACAGAGCTGTTGCTACGAAGATGGCGGAGGAGGTTAGCCGAGCGGCAGCATCGGAGGCAGTGGTGACGAGTTCGTCGAAGTGGGCATGGCCGCGTGCCCTACGGTGGGTTCCCACCTCCACCGACCACATCATCGCTGCGGAGAAGCGCCTCCTCTCGCTGGTCAAGTAAGCCTATGAGTTCAATTTTTATTCGTCTGTGGGTTGTTTGACTACTATTCTTATTCTTCTGTGTTCTTTAAAATTCATCTAGAATTATTGCTTAATTCCATGTTTCTGGCCTAGATTGATTGTTGGTTTAAGCATTGGCCAAGCGTGGATGCTTAATTTCTAGGTACAAGGGATCCGTATGCTGATTGAATTAGAGGCGACGATTCGATTGGAGATACCTGTGGTCCTTGTTAAATTGTTACACCTTCGAATTTTTTTGGAGTTAGATGAGTGGGGTGAATTAACTTAAGGCAGGATATGAAAAAGTTTAGAATAGGGATTATTGGGTTGAAATCAATTTTTTTTCTGAAGCTGTAGAGTTTATCAGCAAACGGTGACTTCTTAAATCGTCTTAATTTTAGACCAGGACATTTGTTTCCAAAACTGAAGGGTTGGAGTAGTTCTAGACTATTTCAGTTCTCAAATTACTGAAGGAATATTATCAGGCAAGTTTAGTTCAAGTTTTTTTTTTCCTCGTTCTGGGATTCTACCTTGAGTAGATTGTGGTTCTCATTCCCACTGTATATATATATATATATATATATATATATATAAAGAACGCAATTTACCGTGTATATGTGGCATCTTAAACCTGAAGAAGCTAGTATCCATAGTCAAACCAAACTTTTGTCTTTTTACGAAATGTGTGTTACTGTGTTAGTGCCATTCTTCTAACACCTCCATGGTTAACCCTCTTTAACACCAGGCATGCAAGCATGAAGCATGTAAATTACGGAAGAATGTGTGGCATGAAGATAGATTGTTCTCTTTTCATATATACATGGTGAGCTAAGTGATTTTGGTGTAATGAAGAGATTTTTATATCTACTAGTTAGAATTTACATGCACTAAGTGCGCATAGGTGGTTCATTTTGCCTTTTGAATATGTAAGATTTGCAAGCTGCAGTATTAAATTTTATTTCTTAAGTAATAAATTTATTTAAAGTATTTTTATTTGTTTGACGTCTTCTTAAATTATCATGACACAGACAAATATTTCAATACTAAATTACATAAAAGTAAATATTATTAAGATTTATATATATTTAGGCATATCTAAAATAACTATCAAATGATATTTAGATATATTTCAAATTACCGACATTCATTATTTCTTTCTTTGCCTTTTGACCTTATTCAACTTATTCTTTCTGCATTTTTTCGTTATGGGGTCAGGCTTGTTACAATACCAAAATCCGTAGGGTGATCTTGTGACATGCTTTTGTTATTATTTTATTGTCGGCTCTTTACATGAGATTTTGATATGCCTCTTCCTTTGTTGGTTCCCTTGTTTTGAAACTTGCTCATTTCACCACCATTTAGAATGTAAAATGATTTGTTGTTTAATATTATTGCTAAGGATTAGACCTCTAACGTCATTGAGCCTCATGGTAGACAATCTGTGGATCTTTTGATGACTATTACAATGTTATCCTAGCTCGCAAACAGTGATGAAAACAAGCTTAAGGCATAGATCTCATCACCGAATTCAATATTTATGGAGTTTAACTATCTTATAGTTGAGTTGAACTCATTGATGTAATCGGTGACCAAAACTTATTATAACATCCTAAGATCGATTTTTTTTGTTATATATTTATACACACCATTGAGCGCCTTCATAATGCCTGTTGTAGTTGCCTTGCTAAGGATGTTGAAAATAACGTTCATGCTAAGGGATTGACAAGTGTCCCCTATAGTTTGTTTGTTTATCAACTATCACTCTTATCGATAGGCTGTAGCTTTACTTTCTTAAGTGGTTGGAGTTTTTTTTGGGGGTACAAATAGTCCTCTATTTGCATCTTCCAGAACATGATGTTTTGATACTTTTATCGTCCATGACCAGGTCTAAAAGCCTTTAAGATTAAAGCTTTGATACTAATTGTTAAGATAAGATAAAAACTTTAAGCAAACAACAAATATAAATGAAAGAATCAAGCATACAAAAAAATCAAAAACACAAAACACAAGTTTACTTGGTTTAGTGAGATCCACTCATGTCCATGACTACACAAAAATCAAATATTCCCTTAAGCTTTGAAAAGGAAGGGTACATCAAAGATTTCTCTTTATAAAAAATTTAAGATATGGATTGAGATATCATTTTTTTCTATGTTAATGACAGAGAGACTGCAAGCACCAATTATAATGACTAGGGTTGAATATGGAGAAGCTGATGTTTTTGTATTTGCTGCTATTATCTCCTCTTCTCTCTTATAGGAGTAAAAAAAGAAATTTTCCTTATTATGGATGAAAGCTTATCCTTTTAATAGAGCCAAATTTAGTAGCATATTCTTTTGCTTGAAGTAGAGAACCATCTTCCAACAAGCACCTTAATCCCTCCTCTTGGTTGGCATCCTCTCACTCTCTCTTCTTTCTATTTTCTTATTGCTGGAGGATGCACTTAAACATCATATAGTTATCTCCTTATATATTGCTTGGAAGTGAAATGCTACAAATCTATAGAGGTTAGATAAATGATGGTAGGTAATGTGTTTTTAGGGTTAGGCAGAGGTGGTAGATTACAAATGTAGAGGTTATTTAAACAGTATTAGATAATATATTTGTGGATGTTAGATACAGAAATACATCTTCACATCTCAATATGAGTAGCCATGACATCTCGCAAGTACCTTGGACGAGTACTATCTTAAAGGTTATGACCAAAGTGACTTCATCAATTGGGCATCACGAGAAAGTTCTAGAAGTTGGCTCTTTGTTGAATTCGACTGGTTGGATATGCTCTTTAAGATCTAATCATCTTATTTCAAAAGTTGAACATTGTGAGCCAAAATCTTAAGATTTTAACTCTTTTTAGGCAAGTTGGTGCGGTGCTTTAGCAATTCTAGTTGATTTTTGACTTGGTTTTATTGGATTTATTGTTCATTGGCTCCGTAAACTTGGTATTGATCTATAATTTGACTTGATTCACTTCGCAAATAAGATGATTAATGTTTGATACTTTTTAATAATAGCTTATATTAGCATATAGTTGCTAAATAACTACCGTGAAAATGTACGAGAATTTATTTGAAGCAAATAATGTCTTTTTCCTCCATTCAAAAAGAGTTAAAGGAGATAATCCACCGCTTTTCTTAAACATTAGGTGTTCTTTCTTGTATGTTTTTCTACCATATTTCTTGCTTGATGGGTATGAAAAAGATTAATCATAGATATTAAGATGGCAATGCCTAGTGTAATTGCTAATTTGTTGCACAACAAGCCAACGACCAATGTTAAATGGCATGAGATAGCACATACAAATGCCATGTCATTTCTTTACATGCTCATATAGAGAAACACCATGCCTATTAGTTAAACTCTTCTAAAAGCTTAATCCTAAACATCATGATATTTATTAGGTTATGGCATCAACATTTACCAAATTTTGTGTGGCAAATGAGAATATCAAGGTGAATATCTTGTAAATGTGGGAATGTTATACTTTGAAATCCATATTAGAGAGTGTAGGTGTCATATCTATTGAAGAAAAAGTTAAACTATAAATTGGTAATTGGCCATATACAATTGAGAAGCATAGGTGCTAATTAGGGATTTGATAAAATTCATGGGAAAGTGCTAGTAATGAAAACAACATTGATCCATGTTAAAATGACTAGTAGTTGTGAAAGGATTATTTTTTAGTCAAACTTATTAATATGTACAACCCTTAATAAGAATTAATGATAAAAAATGTGTATAGAAGAGACCTTAATTGTTGATTAATCATCATTATGATGTTAATGAAGATGATTTTTAGTGTCACGGATGTCATAGAGCCTTAAGGACTGGTAAATCCACTCATTGATGGGTAGCATGCTAAAGATTAAGTTATCATTCAAGTACTATTGTTAGCTTTTGACAACTTCAAACATTTGTTTAGAGCTTTTGCCAACAAGAAACACAATTTTATAGGTTAGAAAAATCTCTAATTTTGGAAATGCTTGATATTTTGAAATAGCTTTTAGGGTTCCATTTTTATCCGTTCATTCATCATCATCATCTTTAATTGTATTTTTACTATTTCAAATCAGATTAGAATCCTTCTTCGTTCACTTATATTAAGCACCAAAAGGTGTATTAGCTTTATTTTCTAATCGTTTCATACAATTTCTAGTCATTTTGCCTTCAGAATATCATTTCCTTTTATTCCTCGCCATATTTATTCTATCCAAGTTATGCTTAAATAGTTTTTTTGTAATCATTACAAAACAATCTCATGGGTATATGTATGCTCCATGAAGATTCTTAGATACAATTCAACAATAAATGATGAGTTATGATAAAATTATTCAAGTATCCTTATTCAAAATTGAGATTAACTCTTAGTTTTCTCATGATTATTTATTCTATTTCATACTTGCATGATCTACTTATAATATATTTTTAAAAATAATATTATGTTTTGAATTCTAACTCTTATAATTGTATACTATTCTAATAATTCATATATGCTTAAACATAAGAATGTTTGGGATTATTTTCTAAAATTGAAAACTTAGGATCATAAATTTGGTGGAATTACATACCACTTTTTAGTTAGTAGTATAGATCTATCCTACTAGAGTGGTTGTTAAGAGTTGTAGCTCTTGCTTCATTTAATACCCTCTTTATAGAATTTCGAGTTTCCTTTTATTTGTCGTATATATCTCAAATTTTTTTCTAATCACATTTATTCTTTTGGGTAACATTTTCTTTTTGCACTTAAATTACAATGACCATTAATTGCAAGTGTATAGTTAAACATAGTGTTTAGCATATGTCTTATGTAATCCGTGTGAATCTTTGTTTGTGTTGGCTAAAAGATTATAACATTGCTAGCAATATCTCCAGGTAACTTTGTTGTTTTTTACTCATATGCAAGGCTATATTTTCAAAATGTTTTATCCTTAAAAATGATTTATGGATTAAGACGTTGATGTTTTGAACTTTCTTGTATGTTGCAGGACTCCATATGTACAAGAGCAGGTCAATATTGGTTCTGGGCCGCCTGGTTCCAAAGTTAGGTGGTTCAGATCCTGTAGTGATGAGTCCAGATTCATTAATACGGTAACATTTGATAGCAAAGACAACTCTCCTACTCTTGTCATGGTACATGGTTATGGTGCTTCTCAAGGTTTCTTCTTTCGGAACTTTGATGCCTTGGCTAGTCGTTTTCGGGTGATTGCTATTGATCAACTTGGGTTAGTAACATGATTCCTCTCTTTCCCAATCTCCTCTTGCCAACCCCAACCTATTTGAACTTCTCTCTATGATGTGTTAGATTATTCCTAATGTTAAAGTGATTAACTTGAAGGTTCATAGAACGCTTGTACTTCTGTCAAATGTGATTATTTAAGGAAAATATTTAAGTATATTGATGTCAAATGTATGACCCTACTTACGGAGGTTGTAATAGAAAAATAGACAAATTTTTCATCTTACAGGATTTACCAGTAGTATAAGAAAAGGTTTCAATTGAATATTATTGTCTAACCCCTTACCCCTCTCTCCCTTTCTCTTTCCCTCCCTCCCTCCCTCTCTCTCTCTCTCTCTCTCTCTCTCTCTCTCTCTCTCTCTCTCCCCCCCCCTCTCTTCCTCAATTTTCTATCAATTCCATCATGCACTCAAACTACTTTGGCAAAATGAGAATTTATACAAAAACCTTGGTCTCGATGTGAATGACACTTGTTTGAGTTGGGAAGCCTTTAGTATTATTAATTGACAAGAGGGAAACTATATATATGTGCACAAGACAAACAAAAAAAAAAAATATTAAGGAGGTGAATATCTTCAATTATGTGATCATAAATTAGTAATAAAAACTTATTTGGTAATCTAATACTTTCCTATTGTAATTTTTTTTAATATTGAAGTTTTCAATGATAACACTTTCCCTCAAACTGGGGCATATTTATCAATTAACTCCAACTTCTTACATAGTTTGAAATATTGAAGTGGACCTAATACCTTTCTAAAAAGTATGACAATTTTTTTTAATGCTGGAAATGTAAGGATTAATAATCGTTTTTGATACCACCACATCCTAAATAAAGTGACAACCAAACTTAATTTGTTTTGCTCTTCCGTATAATACAAGATTACCAATAATCTAGATAACATCCTATTGTAATAGTTTAATCCCATGGGATGCAATTGGAAAACTAAATTTCTCTAGGAGAGTCTTAACCCGCATCATCTTAGAAGTCAATTGCCATAAAGCTACATTTCGCCTCAGCATTTGAGCTAGCCACCACTATTTATTTCTAACTCTTTTATATGACAAAGCTGTCTCTTACAAAATATGTTACATATATGAGAATTTTATAGCATTAACAATTGGGGAGAATGTATGAAATCAGTCAATCTCAGAGACTTGAGTAAAACCTTTGTCAACCAAATGAACCTTGTATCCATCAACAAGCTATCACGATGAAATTTAATGATTTAAATCTATTGATATAGGATTGGTTTAATGTTAGGAGGGTTAACTAGATCCTATGTATTCTTACTAAGCAAAGTAGCCATTTTAGTATCCATAGCTTATTTCAATGGGATATATTGTTATCCTTCTTGGTATGTCATGGGAATAGAAATGGATTAAAGGACATTATAAAATATTGGAAGCCAGTAGAAGATGTTCAAAGGATGTATGAGGTGGCCTAGTGGAATCAATACACTGTTGTTTATGTTTTCCAAAGGTTATGGGCATATGGAGATAAAAGAGTTCTTTAGGGGCTGCTCAACTAATTCTAACAATATGATGGGAGTATTGTAGATTGTGGACAATTTCATCATATGTACACTTGTCGAGGCAGCCCCTCTCAGCGTGTCATCCTTAGCTTACTACAACGTGGCCATCGGGAGGGATGGGGATGGCGATTAGTAGTTGCTAACCTCATGACCCAAACACATCTCTTTGCATTTTTTTTTTCTTTTTTGTTGTTAATCCTATCCCTTGGTTTTCACCAGGCTCTAAACTCGGCAACCCTTCTCTTAGATTTGTCTCATTGATAAGCCATAGAAGGGCCAACATATCCTTACCCCAGTACAAGTTTTTGCCGTGAGTAGAATATTCTAACCCTTGGTGCTGGATTCCCATACCCTTCTAGTTCATAGGAAAATCCCTAGGGAAAAATTTAGTCTCCCTCATTCAACTCACCACTTGTAAAGCCATCAACGACACTGCCATAACCAACAACCCCTAATAGTTGTTAGCTTCTTTAAAGTCATTTCCCTCCACAAGACGAATCTAACATCCCTGTAAGATGATATGACCATGTTCTATGAGGACCTGATGTCTTTTATCAACGTCCTGTCGACACAACCACCCAATGATTAGTTTGCATTTTCTCACCAACACTCACTCATGCCAGCTCGACTCGCTAACCCCAACTTGATGCTATTTTGTACTAATACACCTTGGCATCAAAAACAACCAACGAATAGGGACAAATTCAACAAACAACATATTTTTTTTATTGATAAAATCAGAAATATGCAAAAACAAGATAAAATGGTCATCTTTCGAGAGGACATTCTCTCTCAAATCCTAGACGCCGCTAGAATCCCTCACAAAAACTGTGGACATCAATCACTCACAAAATTCTGCATACAAAACTTAACATAAACTATTTATAACAAACAATAAACAACAAATTTCAAAATAACCCTCCCCTAATTACCTCTCAAATCAGCCCCCAAATATGTTCTCTTCAATTAAAAAATATTTTATAATTAATACCCTCTAAATCAGCCCATAAATATACTCTCTTCAATTAGGAAACATCTTCTAATTAATCCCCTTTGATTAAGAACTTTCCTAAACAGCTACCTCTTGATTAGGAAACTTTCTAATTTCCTCTCAATCAAATTGGCAGGTCCAACAATAGTCCCCTCCCAAAGCGACTATCCACAAGTTGGAACGAAGGAAATTGCTGCTAAAGCATTGGACTGAAAAATAGACTGTCACTGGGTTGAATAATCGCTGCCTCCAACATCTCCCCGATCAATCTCTCGAGTTCATTCTTTCTGAGTTGGGAAGAACGGTACGGACAAACACTGATATGTAAAATTCCTTCCTTCAAAATGTAGCATGCTCGTGTTCCCTTGGAGGAGGCTAACTCTGAACTGGCTGGAACACCTCTCGATATTGTTGTAGGAGTGGTTAAACCATGTCTGATATCTTCTCCCCATCTTTTTTTCGTTCCAAACTTTGGAGCTCCACCAAGCATCCCTCTCCTTCCCCGTGTAAGGCACGAACCAGGGTTTTCGAAGAAACCATGGCTTTGAATAAGCTAGATCTCCCTTATTACCACTTTTCTCCCCTCCGCCTAGATCTCCATAACTAGGGAAGAAAATCCTCCTTGATGTGAATCCCCGACAGCTCCACCATCAAACCTTGAAATATCCCTCCACTCTTGTCTACATTTCTTGTGCCCATCATCACTCTGAAACATCCTGTGTCTTTCAGCTCTAGCCCCAATTTGTCCACCACTTAGTTTGATATGTAACTGTGGGTAGACTCATTGTCCACTAGGATCGCCACCACCTCTCCTTTTATTTGTCCCTCACCTTCATAGTGTGTTTCAGAGTGAATCCCACTACAAAGTTCAATGAAACTTCCGCCACCTCCCTGTGTACAGGCTCCTCTTCTTCTTCCTCCTCTGCCTCGTCCACCTCTTCCTCATCACACACCAATAGAACCTGCAAGATATGACTTTTACACCTATGTCTTGGAAGAAATTTCTCATCGCACCTACAACATAACCCCTTTATCCTCCTTTCATATATATTTGCTTCTATGAGGCGCTTGAAATTACTATCCAGACGTACTCCAGTGCTCTTCTTCTTGGGTGCTTCCCTATGAAAAGAGATCGTCTGGGTCCTCGATGCTAGGGTTGTGGAGGAATTCCTATGAGCACCTCTCACAATGTTGCTCCTGCGGGCCTTTTCCCTCTAATGTTTCTCCTCCATCATTTGTGCAAGTTCCATTGTCTCCTTCAATTCGTTAGACCTCCATACTTTGTGTTCTACCCATATATTCTCCTTGAGTCCCTTCACGAAATTTTCCACAAAACCTTCTTCATAAATCCCGCTTAGTTTACCTGATAACAACTCAAATTTCTCTTGGTACTCCATGATTGTGCCTGCTTGAGACAAGGCATAAAACTGCTCGTGATGGTCTCCGTTCCTAATTGCTCGAAAAAGTTCTTTCCAACAACCCATCTTTAAATTCTCCATATAAATGAAGAGGATTTATCGCCTCCCTCCACTAAAACTAAGCTAGGGCTTTGCCCTTCAAACATAATAGCCCCACCACCATGAGCTTTTCTCTTTTTGTGAGCCTATTGATAACAAAATATCTCTCCAACCAATACACCCATCCTTGAGCATCTTCTCCTTCAAAGATCGGCTTCTTTAGCTTTCTCACCCTAGCATCTCCACCACAATTCCCTCTCCCATTATTTTTTCCCCTGTATATTCTTTCTTCCATCCGACCCCCATAGTGGTTGTCCACCCCACTAACTCCCCCACGAAATTTCCTTCCTGCTGCCCCTCTTTCAGAAGACCTTGTTCCACCTCTCATCGGAGCCCTAAGAGGCGGTTCTTGGTGGAAGAAGCTTTCCTCGTCAAACACCTCCCTTTCGATCCATTTTCCCTTAGTTGTGGTTAAGAGAATCCCGATCGATTCTAGATGAGGGTTAGTACTTTGATTCATCGATGAAGTTTTTGTTTGCATCTCCAAAATCTTCCTTACATATCCTCCATTCCACTCCTCCAAATTGGTTTCTATTGACAAAATCCTCTCTTCTATGGTTGAGATCTCCCCTGGTCCCCCCACATCGAATTTAAATTGCCCCATCTCGCCTTCCAACACATCCACCTTTTTTGCTGCCATCCCCAGTTTTAGGTTCCAATCCGCTCGAACAACAACAAAATCAGCAACAAACAACGTCTATGGTCTTTAGGTAGAAAATTTTAGCAAACGGGAAGGAAAAACAATGCATAATTCCATGAGATGGACAAAAAATTTGGTCTCAAACACCGATCTGATACTAATTCGCTAGGAAGTGCTGGCAGAAATTTAGGAAAAGCCTTGGCTGAAATTTAATTTCAATAATTTCGTAAAATCAACGACAAGAAAAACAAAAATAAAAACACAAGAGCACTTTTTTTATTGAAAGTTTTATGAAAGAAAGACAAGATACGAGTGGATCTTTAATTTGAGAAGAAGATTCGACTCTCGAAAATCTCTAGCCGCCGGCTAGAGCTCAAACACCCTAAGAATAATCTAAATTCAACAAACAACACATACCCCTAACCTAAAAAAATCACTTAAAACAAATAATAAACCACAAATATCCAAACAGCCCTCCCCCAATTCCCTCCCATATCAACCCTTAAATCTGCCCCCAAATCTACCTTCTTCAATTATGAAATATTTCCTAATTTATTCACTCCAAGTCAACCCCCAAATCTGTCCTTTTCAATTAGAAAATATTTCCTAATTAATCCCCTTCAAATCAACCCAAAAATATGCTCTATTTAAATAAAAAATATTTCTTAATTAATTCCCTCTAAATGAGCCCCCTCTCTTGTGTCTCCCACTTCCACCGTATCAATACTCCCCCCCCCCCCCCCCCTCCCCCTCCTTCACAACAAAAAAAAAGTACCTTGTCCTCAAGGTGGAAGAATGAAAAATGATTGAGGAACACCTTGTATCTAAAGGCGGGCCACCTGGCCAATGCCGAGTCTTGGACCTCCTACAGGTTTTGCAGCTCCACTAAATAGCCCAAGCTTGCTCCTTTTATCCCCTTGATCATGGTTTTGAGTGAAACTATAATTTTGGATGGGTTAGGATCCCCTCTAATAACCACTTTACTTCATTCAACCTTGAACTCCATCGTTAGCGTCTTCCAATCAATCTTGGTCTTTTCTAACTTCTACAACTATTTCATTCCTAGGATGACATCAGTGTTCCCTAACTCCAATGGGAGAGAGTTCTCCATCACCTGGACTCCTTGTATGGTCAAAACCACCCCTCTACACACTCCTCTACTTGTTTTTTGTATGCTTTGGTTATCAAAAATAACCAACGATTGGTTATCAAAAATAACCAACGAACCAATACAAATTCAGCAAACAACATATTTTTAGTTATAAGAAAAGAAATACGAACAAACAAGATACAATGGTCCTCTTTCGAGAGGAGGACCATCTCGCCCAAACCCTCGACGCTGTTAGGATTCGTCACAAAAATAGAAGACAACAAATACTCACAAAATTCTGTATATAAAACATAACATAAACCCTACTACTTATAACAAACAATAAACAACAAATTTCAAAACAACCCTCCCTCAATTCTCTCCCAAATCAGCCCCCAAATATGACATCTTTAATTAGGAAACATCTCCTAATTAATCCCCTCCAAATCAGCCCCCAAATATGCCATTTTTAATTATGAAACATCTCTTAATTAATCCCCTCCAAATAAGAATTCAAATTAAATATCTTGTCCTAAATAATTGCCTCATTTTAATTGAAATTTTCCTAATAATTCCCCTTTGATTAAGAACCTTCATAAATAGCTTCATCTTGATTAGGAAATTTCATAATTCCCTCCCAATCAAATTCAAATGTCCATCAATACTCATCTCCCAAAGTGTCACCTTGTTATCAAGGTGGAACAAAAGAAACTGTTGCTAAAGCACTAGACTGAAATATGGACTGTCACTGCATCGAATGATCTGTGTCTCCAGCATCTCCCTGATCAATCTCTTGATCTCATCCTTCTGGAGTTGGGGAGAACGGTACGGATGAACACTAATATGTGAGACTCCTTCCTTTAAAATGAAAGCATGCTCATGTTCAGGCGGAGGAGGCAACCCGTGAACTGGTAGGAACACCTCTCGATATTGTTGTAGGAGTAGTTGAACCATTATAGTGCTTATATCTTCTCCCTATTTTCTTTTCCTTCCAAACTATGCAACTCCACTTAAAATCCCACTCCATTCACTCTTTCCCCTCTTTGGAAGTGGCTTCAAAGGTGACATCTCCTCTTCTTCCCCCAACATTTCCATCTCCCCATCCTCCCTCATCATCCCTTTATTAGGATTTCTCCCACTTTCTTCTCCGGTCACCCTTGCCTCCGATATTATCATTTGAGTGTGAAACTCCAATATATATTTTTTTCATCATGTCCTCTAGGTTAGAAAGTCTTTCTTCCAAGTATGAAAGCCTTCCTTCGATGGTTAAGAACTTTTCCACCAATCGGGATTTGATTTGGTCCACTTTGACTTCCAATACATCCACCTTCTTTGCCTCCATAGGTCCCAAAAAAGTGCTCTAATACTAATTTAATACGCCTTATTATCAAAAACAACCAACGAACAAGGACAAATTTAGCAAACAACTAATTTTTTTATTGATATACCCAGAAATATACAAAAACAAGGTACAATGATCCTCTTTTGAGAGAAGGATCTTCTCTCCCAAATCATAGATGCCGCTAGAATCCTTCACAAAAACTATGGACAACAATCACTCACAAAATACAAAACACAACATAAACCTTACTATTTATAACAAACAATAAATAACAAATTCCAAAATAGCCCTCCCCCAATTCCCTCTCAAATCGGCTCCCAAATCTGCCCTCTCCAATTAGTAAACATCTCCTAATTAATCAGCCCCCAAATATGCCCTTAATTAGGAAACATCTCATAATTAATCCCCTCCAAATCAGCCCTCTTCAATTAAAAAAAATTTTCTAATTATTCTCCTCTAAATCAGTCTCCAAATATGCTCTTCAATTAGAAAATAAATCCTAATTAATCCCCTTTAATTAAGAACCTTTCTAAACAATTCCCTCTTTATTTTGAAACTTCCTAATTTCCTCCCAATTAAATCGATTAATCCATCATGTACCTTCTATAGGGCTGACATTAGAGCTCCTGGATTTGGTTTGTCAATTTGATCCTTCTTGTCCACCCATCGGCTCTTAAATTGACAACTCTCTAGGCCCACCATCAGCCATATAGCTTATAGTGATTGGGTTGGCCACACTGTATTATGTGGACCCCGTAGTCTCCTTACCAACAAGTCCCTCGGTCCAAATTGTTAGCTATGCTAGGCTTGAATCATGTTAGCTACTTGCCAGTTTTGTGTCTATTCTTTTTGTAGATCTAAGCCCTAGAATTTATATTATATTAATCATTATCTTATAATGATTAGATAAGGTAAATGCATTGTAAATCACATATCATTCTTATGCAATAATATAGTAATCATTTTATTCCTTAGATTTTTTTACTTTTCTGGATTACTTGCTTCGCTACTACTGTTACTTTCATTGGGGTGCACACATACACACCCTTATATAATAAACCCTAAAGACGTGAATATTTACTCATAATCAAGAGTATTCCATTAAAAAAAATCAAGAGTATTCTTCTAGTAATATGCTCAAGATATAATTAATCCTACTAATTTATGTCCATGTGAAGTAGAACCTCGGAATCAAAATAAACTATATTCGATGTGCCTCACTATGCAGAGGAATATGGCTCTGTCGCACAAATCACTACCCTTTGAGTTTTTGTTGAGACTCGCTCTACCTTTTGAGGTGGTATGGTTACCCTCTTCACGGATTCCACTTGAGGGATAGGGTATTTGCGGCATAACCTAGCATCCATTTAGTCTCATGTTGTCGGTTCGACTGGAGTCCCCTTTGGTACCCACAATACGAATGATCATATCCTAAGTTGGGGGCAAGTGGCAATAGAGGCATCAAGTACATGCAAAAAAAAAAAAAAAGCATCAAGTACATGCAGTGGTTATAGGTGCCTAGGGGTGCATCATATATGAGCCAATGCTAGGTTAGTTGATAGTATGTGGCTAGTGGGTGCATGCAGATAAGGCATTAGGTGCGTACTGATATAAAATAAGTATGAGGAGTGGTTGTTAAGGTCGCTTGAGCAGGGGTTAAGGTTGGGCGAGTGGGCGCTGGATGAGTGAGTATGGGTGAAGTCCTAGGAGTGGGCGCTAGGTCTCTGACAAAGACACGATCGTGGTGATAGTGTGTAGGATATGCGAGCGAATGAGTGCATGCATGATGATTAATGAGTGAGGATTGGATTCTCATCCTATGTTAGAAATGATAAAATGACGGAATGGGTAACAACTAGGGTTAGAATTGACCATACTTTGATACCATGTTAGACGGAAAAATTATATGTATTATCAATTGATTAGGGATTCTTCATATATGTATACTGGATCGATATAATGGGAAAATAAAAAGGTGGGGAATATCGTCAATTATGACATAATAAATCTAATTATTGTGCCCTAATTTTTGTTGATATGATGATGCAACCACCATCTTGAGTACCAATTTGGCATAGGACTTCTTAGGATATAGGATTAGTAATGCAAACCTAGGATGAGGTGAACAAACAAACACATAAAATCATAGTTTGTAGTTTCCCAACTTTTAATTTAAGCAAGGATCGGCCACTTTTGATGCAAAATTAGAAAACATGCTTATTCATTTCAAATGATATATTAACAATAAAATATTTGAAATCTAATAAGACAATGGAGAACCATTTTAAAATTCTAAAGTGATTAAGATTCACACCATGATAGTGAAACTAGCATGTATCAAATTTGACTAAAACTCAATGACTCACATACAACAATCACTAAATAATTTAGAAACAAGAATAAAAGATAAAAGTCGCCAAATGGAATATTTGGGCCTGACGTCGGTACTATAAGAGTCATCCCCGGGACTTTATCATCAAGATTTGCGAGGTGCTGGAAGGATTCACATCTATGTAATACTTCTATTATTTTTGCATATCTTAAGGGCTCTACTTATAGTGATGCGGACATCCAACCATCCATGCCAATCCGAGGAGCTGAATATCGACGATCGAGATCACTTTATTTTATTTTCGTTTATTAAGTGTATTTTAATTTAGTTTTGCAATTTCCCTTTTTTATCCTCTTGTCTTATGTAAGCCCAAGGGGCAAATGTGTCTTTTAATTTCTTTTGAAGCCTATATATAGAGGCCCCTTCTCTTGTATTAGGCATGATGGATTATTAATAAAAAAAAATTTGCGTTTTGCACTTGGGTTCTTTGGGAAGAACGTTAGTGAAATCCCTATGGGAGGGAGTCGGAGTTTCCACCAGCCGCAGGATGGGTCCGGGCTCGTGGCGTGAAGTCCCTTGGAGAAGGGCAACGTAGTACCCGTCAGCCGCAGGATGTGTCCGGGCTCGCGATTGTATCTTTGATATTTTGTTAATTTGCTTTTGTTCCTTCTTATTGCTCTTCGTCGTTATCTTCATCTTCTTCCTCCTCCCCATCTTCGTTTGGCCACCGGATTCTAGCCTCACCCGAAAACCCCTCTTTTCCCCGTCCAACACCCACGGCCAAGCATCCCACCCGACCCCTCCACACCGCCGGCCCAATCTCCCTAGCCGCCGGTTCAAGCCCTCTTCCCCCATCCAAGTTTGTTTCCTATTTTAGATTAAATTGAATGCAGATAGATTTAAAAATTCAAAATTGATAAATGAGAATTTTCAAAATCTTTCCAAATTTAATGAGTCTATTTTAGGAAAGTTCTTCAATCAATTCAAATTTGAATTTCAAATTCAAATTGAATCTAATTGAGTATTTACCTAATCCTCCTAGCCTATTAAATCTCCCTAAATCCCTCCCTAATTTCCCTCAATCTCCTCATAACTGAAACCTTTCCCAAGCTCTCATTTATTTCCTAATGCTAGAGAAGAGAATTAGGAAATATGAGCACGTGGCTCCTTGCTGGATCAAATACTTCTAAAGCATTCACTCCCATTTAATCCCGTGAGAAATTCCAGAATTGAATGCTTTCCAGTGGCTGTTAGACCCCCCCCTGTTAATTGCTGTACAGGAAATTAATTTCCTCCCTCTCATACCCGTTTCCCCCCTTCATTGGCCGGGGTTTAAATTTATTATTGTTGTTTCTGGCCGTGAGTGGGATTTGGAAATTAAATTTCCAACACAGAATTAAAGAATCTTCCACGTATTGGGAATAATTCTGAAACTCTCAAGGCGTGACTTCACAGATGCAAGGGAATGCCATATTTCCTAATTTGATTCCTAAATCAAATCCCTGGTTTAGGAAATAACAAAGCTTCCCAACTCATCATTATCCCGCTGGCCTTGCTCTCCCTCTCATATCTTTTTTTTCCTATTCTATTACAGAAATTGAGTTGGAGACTTAAATTCTTCCCTATTACAATTCCCGTAACAGCTTATGGTTTTGGAAAGTTTCAAAACCTGATTGTTGCTGCCAGTTTTCCTGTTGGAATTATTTCCAGAATTTCCTCTTGAATGCTGCTTCCAATTTCCCTTGTTTCTAAGCCTAGAACCCTGAAATTTTTCTTAGATTTTGGGAGAAAAACCTGCACTGTTTCAGGTTTCTTGTAGGATTTGTTTCAGATTATTGCCAGCCGCTTCCAGTTCTACATCAGTTTGGTATCAGAGCATGGTTGCTCACCCGAGATGCGAACTCGACGGAGTCGAGTCTTTTCCACCCCGGGAGAATGATGCGGACATCCAACCATCCATGCCAATCCGAGGAGCTGAATATCGACGATCGAGATCACTTTATTTTATTTTCGTTTATTAAGTGTATTTTAATTTAGTTTTGCAATTTCCCTTTTTTATCCTCTTGTCTTATGTAAGCCCAAGGGGCAAATGTGTCTTTTAATTTCTTTTGAAGCCTATATATAGAGGCCCCTTCTCTTGTATTAGGCATGATGGATTATTAATAAAAAAAAATTTGCGTTTTGCACTTGGGTTCTTTGGGAAGAACGTTAGTGAAATCCCTATGGGAGGGAGTCGGAGTTTCCACCAGCCGCAGGATGGGTCCGGGCTCGTGGCGTGAAGTCCCTTGGAGAAGGGCAACGTAGTACCCGTCAGCCGCAGGATGTGTCCGGGCTCGCGATTGTATCTTTGATATTTTGTTAATTTGCTTTTGTTCCTTCTTATTGCTCTTCGTCGTTATCTTCATCTTCTTCCTCCTCCCCATCTTCGTTTGGCCACCGGATTCTAGCCTCACCCGAAAACCCCTCTTTTCCCCGTCCAACACCCACGGCCAAGCATCCCACCCGACCCCTCCACACCGCCGGCCCAATCTCCCTAGCCGCCGGTTCAAGCCCTCTTCCCCCATCCAAGTTTGTTTCCTATTTTAGATTAAATTGAATGCAGATAGATTTAAAAATTCAAAATTGATAAATGAGAATTTTCAAAATCTTTCCAAATTTAATGAGTCTATTTTAGGAAAGTTCTTCAATCAATTCAAATTTGAATTTCAAATTCAAATTGAATCTAATTGAGTATTTACCTAATCCTCCTAGCCTATTAAATCTCCCTAAATCCCTCCCTAATTTCCCTCAATCTCCTCATAACTGAAACCTTTCCCAAGCTCTCATTTATTTCCTAATGCTAGAGAAGAGAATTAGGAAATATGAGCACGTGGCTCCTTGCTGGATCAAATACTTCTAAAGCATTCACTCCCATTTAATCCCGTGAGAAATTCCAGAATTGAATGCTTTCCAGTGGCTGTTAGACCCCCCCCCGTTAATTACTGTACAGGAAATTAATTTCCTCCCTCTCATACCCGTTTCCCCCCTTCATTGGCCGGGGTTTAAATTTATTATTGTTGTTTCTGGCCGTGAGTGGGATTTGGAAATTAAATTTCCAACACAGAATTAAAGAATCTTCCACGTATTGGAAATAATTCTGAAACTCTCAAGGCGTGACTTCACAGATGCAAGGGAATGCCATATTTCCTAATTTGATTCCTAAATCAAATCCCTGGTTTAGAAAATAACAAAGCTTCCCAACTCATCATTATCCCGCTGGCCTTGCTCTCCCTCTCATATCTTTTTTTTCCTATTCTATTACAGAAATTGAGTTGGAGACTTAAATTCTTCCCTATTACAATTCCCGTAACAGCTTATGGTTTTGGAAAGTTTCAAAACCTGATTGTTGCTGCCAGTTTTCCTGTTGGAATTATTTCCAGAATTTCCTCTTGAATGCTGCTTCCAATTTCCCTTGTTTCTAAGCCTAGAACCCTGAAATTTTTCTTAGATTTTGGGAGAAAAACCTGCACTGTTTCAGGTTTCTTGTAGGATTTGTTTCAGATTATTGCCAGCCGCTTCCCGTTCTACATCATATAGCCTCAGAAATAACCTAAAATAAGTTATTTCTTAGAATCTTCCAAGGATTAGATCAAGTTTTCAACTTGGATTTCAGCAAAAAAATAGCAACTTTTAAACTCAATTTTAAGTGAAGAAAGTAAATTCCCCTTTGGAATTCTATTTACAAGAATTTCTCTTGTGCCCTACTAATGTAGAATATTGGAAAAGGAAGAAAATCGTTAGCTGAACTCAGCCTGTTAAAAGAAAAAGAAAAGATAGAAACAGTCCTGGGAAAGGAAACTGCGAAATGCAAGAACCTGAGGCTTCTATAGCTAGGACGAAAAAGCAACGATGCTAGCAGTATTGCCACTACTATAGCTAGATTGCGAGCATCTATTGAGAGATAAATAGTGAAAAATAAAGTTTGCCAATTTGAACTTGTACATAAGGGGTATGAAATGCGCTAGAAGATAGGTAAGATAAATTGATGATGATGTATTAAAAAGGAAAATGAGTACACCTATGATAAATATTTGCTCAAAATCAGCTTAACACATTATGCAGCACTTATTAGGAAAAAGATTGAAGAACCAGAAGTGATAAAGCCGACCCTAAATGGTTGGGATAAGATCAATGATGATGTTAGTAATGTGATAATCATTTTAGATAACCTAATATAGTTATCGCTATATTAAATTTAGCATTTTTTTTTCTTAGATGATCTTTTCTTATAATTAGTCTTTTGGATCCTTTGTTTTTTTAATTCCTGGCTGCGAGTAATTTATTCAAATTGTTTTCTTACATTACAACTTTCTTTCACTACAGTTGGGGAGGATCAAGTAGACCGGACTTTGCCTGTAAAAGCACGGAAGGTTTGTCTCAACGCTCCTTTTAAATTAAATGTGATTTGTTCTCCTCTTGGCGCGGACATTATTGGGAGGGAATGGATAAACTCCCAATTTAGGAAATGCAGTTATACGCTGATTAGAGATGATCGGTTGATGAAGCTTGATAAATCTTATTCAGTTAAATGACTGACCTCGAAAGCAGAAGGACAGCTTCAGTGTTCAAATAAATTTTACATGTCATTACATGTCTAAGCGTTTATCTCAGTACTGCTGCAATTAATGCATTCAGAGTACCTGCTGGAAATGGTTTAAACCACTTGTTGATGAAATAATATCATCTCTATTATTCATTATTTGCCTCATCACCTTATTAGACTTTATGAGTCTTTATTCTACAATTTACACTTATTTTGAAATGTTGCTTGAAGTATTTAATTTATTTTGTTCAAATCATTTTGCACTATTCATTGTTAATTGTTGAATGAGATTGGATGAGAATATTATTCAATATATATTTATGCTTCTCGATGAAAATGTCACAATCATTAATTCATTTCAGACATAATTAGGCACAGAAAAGACTAAAATTATGAGCATACAACTGGATGTAGGAACTAAGCCTGCAAGAGTATAGTTTAATGCTTTTCTCTTTCCTGGTATGGAATGCTCATGTCTGTACAATATGTCTTCATCATCATCTTAGCCTTCTCCCAAGTGTTCTAGGTCAGGTTATTAACGCAGCATTTTGATTTTGTACTTCATAAAAGGTAAGTTTAATTATTTTTGAAGTGGTGTTTGCCTTTATTTTTTTTTTACATATGTATATGCTTCGGCTGATCAAAATTCTTGTCCTCTGCATTGTTTTTGCTTTGTGCATCGGCGGAATATAAATCAATAATCTTTGTAGAACATTTTAACTATACGATCATAAATTAGGAAAGTGGCTATGTTAGATTATGTATTGATGTTTCTCTTATACTATTGTACGTTTGATCTAACCTGATGAATATTTAGGTTGGTCTAAAGCTCACTTTAGATACTGGCCCACTTACTGAACTTCGGCTTGCCCTTCCCTTTCTGATTTTAAGATCTTATATCATAGGAAGAATTGACTAAATGTGACCAAGGCTAACTTTCAAGTTCAAGGCCTCTTGGGCTTCTTCTGCCTTGCTAGACAATAAAAATTTAACTGATAGTGAGAATAATGGATAATAGCTCCATTCTATGAATTGAAATTGGCTGCTTTATGAAATGATTTCTTAAATATCTGATTGGTTGGATCCAGTGTGGCATGTTTCTAAGAGGTTGTACTGAGCAGGGTTGCAGGAATTGCCGGGTCCTGGAGGGTGGGAGAAAGAAATTCTTGTTTTGCATTTCTATAAAATAGTTATCTAAACATTTTTGCCGGCACCATTTTTGTTTTATTTTTTTTTTCTTCGTTTGAAAATTTCATGTAATTGGATTGCTTTTTTCCCATTTTTACGGAAATTTCAAACTGGATATTCCTTCATGTGACAATTGCCGACTTCTCATGCAGAAACTGAGGCGTGGTTTATAGATTCTTTTGAGGAATGGCGTAAAGCAAAAAATCTTAATCAATTTATCTTACTTGGACATTCTTTTGGAGGATATGTTGCTGCAAAGTATGCTCTGAAGGTATATCTCGCTTTTGTTATCAGAAAACTCATCTAATACGTCACTTGAGTGCCTTTTACTCATTTCTCTTTTCAATTGTTTTCCTTGCAGCATCCTGAACATGTTCAACACTTGATTTTAGTAGGACCAGCTGGCTTTTCATCAGAGACTGAACATAGCTCAGAATGGTTAACTAAATTTAGAGCAACATGGAAAGGCACTATTGTTAATCATCTCTGGGAATCAAACTTTACCCCTATGAAAATTATCCGGTAATTATCTTAGATGATAGATAGCTTACCTGCACAAACAAAGATGTTCTTGTTGTTTGTCCCAATTTCTTTAACTTTTGGATTAAAGTTATTAAAATTCTAGTTTCTTAACTATCTAGTATAAAATATGTTCTATATCTTCTTTTTTGGCTCTGCGTTGATAGGTACCTCCAAAATTTTCCATATTTGTATTTTCCTAATCTTGTAGAAAAGTGGAGTTTTTGTTTCACAACTGTACTTCCAGTCAAAACACGTTTTTTTAAGGATTTGTTGCTCTCTTTTCGCTTTGAGTGTTCATAACTATTTTTTTATGGTTATATTTCCTAATTTTTCAATTTGAGTTATGATATAAGCAACTTTTGTGTAATTTGTGATATTTGTAGGTAAGGTGTGTCAAATAGGGTTGTTAACCGTTTTGATCTTTGGATGATCCATCCCGAGCTCAAGATCAGCTCGTAGCTATTTAAGTCGATCTTTAGTTGAGCCAACTTTTATTATAGGTTGGTTTGATTCGAGTCAAGTATAGTTCATTAACTTCAATCCGAGTTCTATTAGAACTAAAAATCAATCCAATCACCATTAATTTTTGATCTCCTAAATTAGTTTCTTATACCAACAGAGATTAATACATGCATAGATGATATATATTATTTATGTCTATGCATTTGTTCATGCAGATATATACTTTCGATTCAATCTTGAACTAGCTCTATCCAAATCAAGCTCAGTTCTATTCATGTTTGAGCCGATCTTATATTGGCTTTTCAGTTTGCTCGCTTACTTCAATCCAAAAAAAAAAGGAGATTCAATTTCTCGTACAACCTTTGATCTTCAAGCTACATTGATAGCCCTTAACATCAAATTGTGTTTAACCGGACTGCTTTTGCAGCCTACTTCATCAATTTTGTAGAAGGGTTCTTGCGGGCTATATGTTTGTTACTATCAATTTATTTTTTTGCAATGAAGACATTTTTTGTGTGTTGCAGGGGCTTAGGCCCTTGGGGCCCTGATCTAGTACGTAGATATACAACAGCTAGATTTGGTGCTTACTCTAGCGGTAGTGTCTTACATGAAGGCGAGGCTACTTTGTTGACAGGTACATTTCATAATCTGTATCTTTGGTGCTTTCCCCTTTGTTCCAAATGCTATGAATTCTTGTTTTGGTTTCTATATCTTACTTTCTCTTCTAAATAAATTTAGACTACGTGTACCATACTTTGGTAGCAAAAGCGAGTGGAGAATTATGTTTGAAGTATATATTCTCTTTTGGAGCATTTGCACGGAAACCCCTTCTACAATGGTCTGTCTCCTTGACTTTCTTCTACGATTTTAGTTATTTAATATTGCTCGATTCTCTTTTATCATATTGAGAAATCCACCTAGTCTTATTCAATTTCATGGATATGAAATATATACTTGCATGTTCTGATACACTTGTTATGTCGAAGCTATTATTTTGTTTTTTTATTTTTTCTATGAATCTTCCTTCTGTCTCATTTCTTTCTGCCGACTTCTTATAATCGGTTTTCTGTCTGTTCCTTATCGTTGGTCTTAGATTGTTGGTTATATTTTCTTCATTAACAGAGCTGCTTATATTCAAAGTTTTGACAAGCCTGCTGAAATATACAAAGTGCAATTTGACATGATAGTCATTTTAATTCCCTTTCTCTTGGAAGAGAGTCATGCATTTCTCAATTGCCCCCCCCCCCCCCCCCCCCCCCCCCCCCCCCCCCCCCCTCCCACAAAAAAAAAAAATAATAATAATAATGATATGATTCTTTAGGTAATTTTCCCCCCTTCATCTATTTTTTAGTCTTTAGATGCCCCTCGTAAAAGTTTTAAAATACTATAGTCTTTAGCCAATTGCCCCAACATAATTAAACACATTATGTAGAGATGTTATTCTTAGAGAAAGATGAACCAAATACAAAGAGAAACAGTAAAGAAAATCCAAAAATATTCTTACAACCAAAATTTTGTAAGAAAAATTTAAAATACTATGGTCTTTAGGCGCTGCCCCATTGGACCCCCAACATATCTCTGAAGCGTAGAACGATTTAGGATATGAACAAATAAGGGTCGAGGGGCAGCGTCCCCAGATCAAATTTTGGTTATAACTAAATTTATGGAAAAAAAAATCTCTACACATTTATTTATAAGTTTCTCCCTCCCCTGAAAATTAAGGCTGGTTCTATCCCTGTGTGTATTCATGATGC
The DNA here is from genome assembly GCA_016618105.1 of Dendrobium huoshanense. Taxonomy (NCBI): domain Eukaryota; kingdom Viridiplantae; phylum Streptophyta; class Magnoliopsida; order Asparagales; family Orchidaceae; genus Dendrobium; species Dendrobium huoshanense. The sequence continues at coordinate 57,380,885 of CM028345.1, read as the reverse complement.
TACAAATTTATCCATGTATAAATGTGTGCCCATAGAAATCTGAATACAGGTAAGTAGTTGATGAGATCCTACCGGTTCTATTAAGGACAGTTATCCTGTGTGATGGGTGAAATTGAAATTAGAAATTGATCGATAAACATTCAGTAATCAGCATACTATATTGAGTTGATAACAGCCTTTCTATAACATGAGTGGAGCTTTTTGCACTCGCTTGAGAATTATTGCGTCTGCTTATTACCGCATCATTAGCCCTAGTCCATCTATTTGGAAAATTTCTTTTTCCATCTCATATGGCAACTCTCTAGGCGCCTATGGCAGGACTTGAGAGTTTCATTCAACCGATGTAGTTAAAAGAGACTAGTTTTCGCTACCTCTTGTCTTGTCAACTGATTTTGCTGGACTTCTCTCCATGTGGTTTTTTTTCCTTCATTTGGTTGTTTGCCACTTTGGGCTCATTTCTTGGAGAGATTATTCTGTGTGGGCGTCAAATACAGCTCTATATCCGGATACCAATCAAAATGAGCCACATCAGCAATACCAAGCCGCAATAACGAGCAGTACCAAGCCCCGGTAGAGTGGTACCGAGCCGTGTATTCGGACGAGATCCGACTTCCGCCCAGAATAATTTTTCCATTTCTTGGTGCATTTAGTGTGTGCTGGGATAGTTGCGGGATCTACTGGACTTGCTTTTTCTTGTTGCTCCTGGAGTTTATTCCACTCTTTGGGCTTGGGATTGTGTAATAATAAGGACCTATTAATTTATTTAGTGATTATTTATTTAATTTATATTACATTTTTTATAATGGCATAACAACTACTATGTATATTAACATTATTTGAGTTAAATATAATTCTAAATTAGATATAATTAAATTTATTTATAGCTTGATTCTTTTAAATTTGAATCAATAGTTCTCATTTATTTTGAAATAAATTTAGTCAAATAATTTTTAAATTTTAATATCAACTTTATCTAATAAAAAAATTTGGAACATCCCCTTTTATTTGGGTTCTTAATGACAGGAATCGATAAAATTACATAAACAGGGAAAAAAATCGTTTACAAGGAAAACACAACAAATATTTGAGTTTTAACCAAAAATACAAATATTTTTTACGTTTTTTATCCTTTTTAAATTTATTTTTTATTATGTTTCTTCTGCTAATTAAACATGAACAGTGATCCTTTTTGAAATTTGTCCTTCCATGTGTCTGTCATTTGCATCCTATAATTTCTCCATACTGACCCCTTGTGCCTTTATTTTTTCATGGTTTAGTACTATCTACTTTTGAAGCTAACATCTTTTAGAGCTGCTTATTTCTGAGCTTCAAGTTCTATTCACTAGAGCTTTTTCCTTTATTTTGCCTCGGGTTGCTACCTTTGTAATTCAAACTTTCTTTCCTTCTAACATTGTGAGCTCTGCAGTTAAATTTGAAATAAAATAAATGCACTGTCTTCCATATTCCAAAATAGTGATCTATAGCTTATATTACTGATTATCTATAGTGTATACATTGGCTCTAATTGCAAACATGTAATATTATGGACTTTTTCCACGTGATAGTTTGCATCATAAGATATTGTGGATTCGTCATGCAGAATGAGAATCATTGTACTGTTATTTTTGTGGTATGCCTGGATACAGAATACAAGCACTGCATGATAACTGTTTTTTATTTTTTTTCTGAGCAAAACTTCATAGTGAATGAGTTGTACTACCCAGTTTCCATGCTTTGAACCTGCAGCATCTTTATATTATGGACTTTTTATTCTGTGGACAATGAACAGAGAAAACCGTCCGATTTTCTCTGTCTATCGTAAAAGCGTAGTCAAAACGCAGCTGCTATAGTAACGGCATTTTTACTGTAGACAGAGAAAAATCAGACAGTTTTTTTCATCCGGTGTCCACACATAATAATCTCTCGAATATTATGATATAACTCATCTCCTCATGTTCCATGTCCTCTCCAGACCAGATAAAAGATATCACACCAAAAGATTTGGTATTTTAATTGAAGATAAAGTTCTTCACCTAAATACGGTAGTTTCTTAAGAGAAAAGCTCGAGCAAGTTGCTCAGGCTACAGTCAATATGAACTGCTCATGCACCAAGTACATAACCTTCTAATAAACTTTTACATTTGGTTAAACAATTTGTTTTTATGTGCAGTTCATCGGATTGGAAAGTCCCTACTACCTTCATTTACGGATATGAAGACTGGATGAGTTACAAAGGAGCACAACTAGCTCGTGAGAGCATGAAGGTTCCATGCGACATAATCAGAGTTCCCCAGGTTTCCTCTGTCTCTCTCTCTGCCACAAAAAATTATTATTTGAGGTGTCCGGACGCATCTTGAGGTCAATTCGGACTCTTCACGTCGCCCAATGCAAAGTACATTGGATGACGCGGCAGTCGGCACGTTCCAAATTGACCTCTGAATACATTCATACCACACTGAATAATCTCTCATCTTCCAAACGCTTTTATTCGTTCATCCATCCATCCTTGGCGGAAATTTTGTTTGCATCAAAGCTCTTTACAGAGAACCATATCACAAATACAAGAACAAAATAACTCTTGATGCAATGTCTTCCCCCATCTCTCTTATGCATCTATTTTAAACAAAATATAACGATGAATGCATTGCAAAATTTGCAGGGTGGCCACTTCGTTTTCATAGACAACCCTTCAGGATTTCACTCTGCTGTTCTCCATGCGTGCCGTAGAATTCTTTCCCCGCATTCGGAGACCTGGGATGAGCCCTTGCCCGAAGGCCTTACTTCTGCTTGAAGATTTGTTTGGGACGACTTTTTTATTGCTTAAAATAAATTTTTAGTATAAAAATTTAAACTTTTGTATTAAAAAACTGTTTTTAAAAAGCACGAAGAAAGCAGTCCCAAATGAAGCCTTAGTCTCATTTGTTTATTGTAACAAATATCCACCCCTCCCTCCTCCTGTGCCCTTAAAATAATAAAACTGATGATAGGCCATTATATATGTAGATGTTAGCTCCTTTCCCAAATGTGTTATTAATAAAATTAGCTTCTTGGGATGTCCATTCCCTCGTGATAAATGCCCAAAAACAAGGCTTTACTTATTAATGACAACTCTGCAGACCTGCCAAACTCAAATTTTTATATAAGAAATATAATACGTTTTGATTGGTATAGCCATCCTTTTTTCAAGAAGTTCCAGCTTTTATCTCAAAAGATAAAAAGAGGCAGCAAATAAAGAGTTTCAACAATTTCAAAAGGAAGATAATATGTTATGAATCAATTTAGTTTTAGGTTATTTTATTTGTGTAAGTTATCACATCAATGTAAATATATAAATAAAGGTCATGTGTGATATATTAGAAGAAAAAAATTAAAATAAATTTTAGGAATATTTTTTTGTAAAATTTATCATCTCTTTCTTTTATGAGAAATTATTCTATGTGAATGTCAAACATAACTCAATATCTAGATATCTAGAAAATAATCATAATAAGTCATGTCAGCAATACCAAGCATGATACTAAGCATGATACTGAGCAGTACTGAATTGTAGTATTGAGTGGTACCGAGTCATAGTATTGACATGGCTTATTTTGATTGGTCTTTGGATGGGATTTGACATCAGCACAAAATAATTTTTCTTCCTCTCCTTTCTCCCTCTCCCTCTCTCTTGTAATGTAAGGGGGATTATTTTGTGCGGAATCCGAATGTATTCGGAGACGAATCCGGACGCGCCACATCATAGGATGCACTTGGTTCCATGATGTGGCATGCACTGATTTGTCTTTGAACATGTTCGGATTCCGCATAGAATATGTTTCCCTCTTGCAAAGAGCAAGAAGATATCTCAAGAATTCATTTGGAGTTGAATCCGGGTCAGCCAACGTCACCCGGGGCCAGATGCATCAGGGTTATGTGGCGCGTCCAGATTCGACTTCGAACAACCAGGACATGGCGCCTAATAATCTCTCCTCAAGAATCCTCCTAAAAAAATGAAGATAAACTAATAACAAAAAATCGTCATAAATGTTGGTGCAAATCATTTCTTTGAATTACATGGAATCAAAAAGCCAGCCAGCCTAATCAAAGCCCGCCCGTTATGGCCCCCACATCAAACTGCACCCTGTGCTACCTTCTGTCCCCAATATCGTGCACCCATCACCCCCGACTGCAACCCCACGTGAAAATAAAGGGACCGGCAATCCCCTCGCTGGATCCTTCAGCAGATGACCGAATTTGGCTTTTTCCACCTTCACTTAGGTAAAAGCAAGCATCTCTTCCTCCATGAAAAAAGATAGCTTGGACTGCAACGCCGAGAAAAAGATAGCTTGGACTGCAACGCCGAAGACGCCCAACGGCTATATCTTATACATTTCTGCTCCTTTTCAATGCCTTTGGATGCCACTTTGGGCCCCTACCACCCCCACAACTTCGCGAATCGGTCGGATGAAGAAAGGGAAACAAAATTTAAACAAATAATCAAAAATCAAAAATCAATTTGAAATGAACCAGGAAACCCGGGAAAGCGAAACGGAACGGCGGGAAAAAGATAAACAAATAGAAGGCCGCGGGAGGGAGGATCACCGGCGGCGATTGGCGGCGGGGTGGGGAGTTAAGATGGAGAGGGCTGCGAGGTTGGATCGGTGGATGATGGAATGTCGGGACCGACGCGGCAGCCTTCGAGCATGAATACTACGTCGGCCATGGTGGGGCGCTCGGCTGGGCCGGGAGCGGTGCAGAGCAGCCCGACCTTGATGCCAAGAAGAAATTCTTCCCACTCCGCAGACTCGGGATCGAGCTCCAATAATCCGGGTTCCAGTAATTCCGTGATCTGACCTCGCTGCAGCTGCCTCTTCACCCACTTCACGATATCCTCTTCTTCCTCTTCCCCGGTGAACGTCCCCGGCCGCCGTCCCGTAAGTAGCTCCAATAGAACGATCCCGAAGCTGAATACATCCCCTTCCCTCGTCGCCTGTCCAGCCGCAGCAGCGTCCGGCGCCACGTACCCCAACGAACCAACTACCCCCGCCGCTGCGGATGACGTCGACGCCGCAGCCTCGGCCGCCGCTCCCGCCGTCACCGTCATCCGCTCAAGCCCAAAATCAGACAAATGTGGTTCAAAATCCGCATCAAACAGCACGTTCTGCGGCTTCACGTCGCCGTGCACAACGTTGGCGGAATGAAGGAATGCGAGACCCCGCGCCACCCCGAGCGCGATCAGGTGCCGCATTGGCCAGTTAAGCACGTGGCCGTCTTGGTGCGATGCTTCCTGGAGCAGTGTCGCAAGGTTTCCGTTCGGCATGTAATCGTAGATCAACAGTCGGACGTCCGGCGGCGGGCCGGCGTAGTAACCACGGAGCACGGTCAGGTTCCTGTGCTTTACCTTCCCAAGCGATTCCGCTTCCTTACGGAAAAAGCCTTCCTCCACCACCACCGCCCCGTCGGCGGAGGTTGACGGCAGCCGGAGGATCGATAGCACCGTGCCGTCGCTGTAGCAGGCCTTGAAGACAAGCCCGTGGCGCCCGCGGCTCAACACGTTTTCCTCGTCAAACTGCCTGGTCGCCTCCAATGTCTCAGCGTACGTGATCTTGTTCTGGAACATGATCAGCTTTGCCCCACCGCTCTCGCCAGCGCTGCCGGAGCTCGACCCGCTCCCTCGGCCTGGGCTACGCTTCTTCGGCCCGTCACGCCTCTCAAGAAACCGCTGCCGCCATCGGATTACAAAGCAGACGCAGCAGCAATAGAGTGTTGTGAGGGTGATGACCGCCAATGCTGCGGCGAGGGAGATGAAGAGGATCGATCGCGTCCACCTCTTTTTTCCGCCGCAGTTATTGGCCAACGGTTGGCCGCAAAGGGCAGGATTTCCGTCGAACAGAGAGGCATTCTCGAATCGTGAGGACAACATTGGCGGTATCTCGCCCTCCAAATTGTTGGATGATACATTGAAGTAGTTCAATCTGTTCAGAACTGCAAGGCTGGCAGGAATAGTGCCGCTAAAGTTGTTTGAGGAGAGATCGAGCCTTTGCAGCTTGGACAAATTCGAGAGGGTCTCCGGGATGCTTCCGGAGAGATTGTTGTTGTCTAGGAGGAGAGTGGACAGCGACGAACATTGCGAAATTTCCGTAGGTATTCCTCCAGAAAGGAAATTTTCGCTGAGGTCTAGTTCTTCTAAGTTGGAAAGCCGCGAGAGATCCGCGGGAATGTTGCCTGAGAGGTGGTTTTCCTGGAGCTGGATGGTGGTGAGGTTAGAGCAGTTGCCAAGCTCCGCTGGAATCTGGCCAGAGAGATTATTTTTGGAGATTGAGAGAACTTGCAGGGACTGCAGATAGCCGTAGGTGGGAGGGATGCCTCCTTTGAACGAATTGGACGTCAGATTGAGACGCTGCAAGCTCCATAAGCTGGTGAAACCTTCAGGAAACTCACCAGAGAACGAGTTTTCGGCAAGCGAGATCACTTGAAGGTTCGGCATCCCGAAGAGCTCCGCTGGAAGGTCGCCGGAGAGGTTGCCCTGTCCACTGAGGTCTAGTGATTTAAGCCTTCCAAGCTTTCCAATGGTCGACGGTATGCTTCCTGAGAAAAAATTGTTGCTTAAGTTCAGGCTTTGCAATCCCTCTAGATTCCCGATACTGGCCGGAATCTCGCCAGAGAATCTATTGCCGGAAAGGTCCATGGACGTAAGGTTGCTCAACCTCAATATCTCTTCCGGTATGCTTCCACCAAGTTTGTTCTGCCATAATGAGAGAGTGTCGAGATGTGATAGGCCGCCCAAACTAGACGGTATCGAACCAGAGAACAGGTTTCCACCAAGAAGAAGCGTTCTCATCTCTCGAAGATCACCAAAAGCCGACGGTATTAAACCAGAGAATCGGTTATGCTCGAGTTCGAGAACATGTAGTGAGCTGCACATTCCGATCTCCGTGGGAATGTTTCCACTCATCGAGTTCATCCCAAGACGCAGCTCCTGCAACGAGAGTAATCTACCCATTTCCGGCGGGAGATCACCAGAAAACGAGTTCCTGGAGAGATCCAGAACCGTCAACGTTGAGATGTTGGACAGCCACACTGGGAACGGGCCGGCGACCTGATTCTCCTTCACATCGAACACTTGGAGAACACTGGAAGTGAACGCTGCCCGAGCTAGGTCCTCCGGCGGATTGGGCAAATAGGATAGCGCATTGTACCCTAGCTGCACGATCCGCAGCATCGGCGGGTGCGCGGCGGAGGCGTTGTAGAAAATGGAAGAAGGGATCGGTCCGGAAAGCCGGTTATGCGAGAGCGAAAGAACCTGAAGTGTAGGGATTTCGCCGACGGCGGACGGAACGATACCTTGGAGCTTGTTCCCTTGTAGACTGAGGTGAAGCAAAGAAGAGCAGTTGGCCAGAACCGCCGGAATCGTCCCCTCGAGCTCGTTCCAGTCGAGCCAAAGATAAAGGAGCATCTGGAGCCGCCCGAGGTCTCCCGGAATGGTGCCTCGTAAGCGATTGAAGGAGAGGTTGAGAAGCTGGACCCGCGGAGCCATTGATGACAAGTTAGTCGGGATTTGGGCTGAAAAAGAGTTGGACGAGAGATCAAGGTAGCGGAGGTTTGGGAGGAAAACGGCGGGAACGACGCCAGAGAGGCGGTTTCCCGCGGCATTCAGTATCTGGAGTTTAGTAAGGTTGGAAAGGAGAGCTGGAGGAAGAGGACCATTAAGGGAGTTGTATTGAAGAAAAAGGGTTCGGAGGTCCGAAAGTTTGGACAGCGAAGAAGGGATGGTTCCAGTAAAGAGGTTAGAGGGTAAGCTAAGCTTCCGGAGAAAGCGCAGGTCAGCAAGACGGTCCGAGATGGGGCCCGAGAGACGGAGCCGCGGGAGCCGAACTTCAACGACAGGGCCGCCGTCGACCGGCGAGCATGTTATACCCCGCCAAGCGCACGGTGCTGAGTCAGCGGATGCGTCCCAGCCGGAGAGCATACCAAGTGGATCTTGAAGGTTGAGTCGGAATGCCGTAAGCGCGTCGATCTCTGTCTGCCTAGCAGCCATACTCCCCGGCTGCTGTGCGGCGACTACCACGACAAAAAGCCGGAGGAGAACAAGGAAAAGAAAGGCGACTGAGGGTGGCGGCATTGCTAGCCGGCGAACTTTCTTATTTCTCTTCTTGCAGAGATTCGGAACGAAGAGTGACGTTTTATTCATCAGAAACGGCGGATAGGAGAGGGACCAGCAGCGCGCTCTTGAACTTGATCGCATCACAAATTGAGGTATCACAATCATTTCCCCCTTATTTTAAAATTAAAAAAAAAAAAAAAACAACAAGCCTATATTTACTTTTATTTTTCCTTCATTTTATCCTGTTAAAAGTCAAATTCTCGTTTAAATCTAAAAATAAAAAAGATCATTTTTAATATTTTTTTAATCAAGTCTTTCTAGGTTTGCCTCTAACTTTCTTAACATAAGTCAAATATATTACTTATACTTTCCTAACAGGGTCATCGGAAGGCAGCCATTTTATGTAACTAAATCATCTAACACAACTCTCTCTAACCTTATCTTCCACTGACACTACTTCAACCTTTTCACGTATATGTTTATTTCGTATTCTATCTCTAAATGTAAAGCCACCATCCACCTTAAAAAAAAAACAATAACAAGCTTTTATCCTACTATGTGGAATCAGTTACATGAATCTTTTTTTTCTTCATTGTGTTCTATTAAAAGTCAAATTCTCATTTAAATCTAATAAAAAAAAGATCGTTTTTAATATTTTCTGACCAAATCTTTTTAGGTATACATCTATCTTTCTTAATATAAATCAAATCTACTACCTCTACTTTCCAAAATGGGTCATCGAAAGGTCATCTTTTTATGTGACCAAATCATCTAAGGCGACTCTCTCTAACTTAATCTTCCACTGACGCTACTCCAACCATTTCATGTATACGCCCGTTTCGTATCATATCTCTAAGAATAAAGCTACTCATCCACCTTTGAAAAAAAAAAACTGAAAATGTTTATTATTGACGCCAATGTTCATCATTAGTCCGTTACAAGTTTTGGTTCTTTTGGTTGTATTGGAAATGGCACGCCGAGGCAAGCAAAGGTTGGGTCCCAACAGCTATAGGCCTCATGTGACATTAAATGATTCTCATTTTTGTAAGCTTTCGCGACTGATTTTGTTGGATGTTTATCCATTAAATTTAAATATTAACGGCGTTAAATTCTGACATGAAATTTAATCATAATAAATTACAGATCTTGACGTATCAGCTTTATACTTTAAACATTTTTACATGCTTTTTGAATTTTTTTGGTGGTGAATGTTTCTTATTGTAATTGTAATGTCGGGCTGCGTAATTATAAAATTATTTTCAAAAATTTATGAACCATTAATAATAGAGAATGTAACGGTGTATTTTTTGCTGAAAAGCCTGTTAAATTTATCGTCGGGATGCAAATGAGTCAAACAGGCTCATGAGTTTACTCGAGCTCAACTCGTTAAAGAGCTTGCTGTAAAACCCAAAAACTTTCGATCGGTTGAGTCGCACGCATTTTGATGCACTGCGACGAAATCAGACAAAATTTTAGAGCCGTCGGAATTTGACGTAATAAATTTTATAAAATTTTACACAAAATTTCGATCGAAATGATATAAAGAACATATATCTAAATTTGCATGATTTGAAAACTAAAAATCGTCGAAATTCGTTTAAGGAAATGTTTAGCCTTTTGCTCATTTTATCCTTATGAGCTTTTAAGGAAATATTTGAAGGAGGGGCACATGCGTCATTTGGCATTTACAGTCTTCCTTAACTATCATTTAATGCTTAGAGACCGAAACATTCGGTCCTTGACTTATTTTTGTTCGGCGGAGTGAAGAAGAAGGTGAAAGAGAGGGAGAGAGCGTCGGGTGCTTGCGAAATTTGGCGGCCGGTGGCCGTGGTTTCCAACGACTTTTTTGGGGAAAACTTAATATGAAGTCTTAGGTAAGAAGAAGGTAAACTTAAAACCTAGAAACCTTATTTCTTTTCCAAGAATTTCATGATTAGAAAATTTAGAGTTTTTGAAATTTTTGAAATTTATTAAGGAAAAATGTGAAGGAAGATGAGTGAATATTCTTTTGCAAAGAAATTTAAGTTTTTCCTAAATTTCATTATGTTTAAAAAATTAGGGTTTGTTTAAATGATGGGGCTTTCATAGAAAAATGATAAGGTTTGTATGTGTGCATACTTTTAAAGAATAAAAATGAATTTTTATTAAGAAAAAATTTTAGGTTCCAAAATTAGGGTTTTATAAAAAATTTATTTTGGTTTAGGAATGTTGTTATGAAGGGTTTAGAAGTACGATTAGCAAGAAATTGTTTTTTTTTCTAAAGAATTTTGGAGTTTCAACATTAGGCTTTCCTAAATTTTGCAATTTTAAGTTTGATGTTAACCAATTTTGTTCCTAAGAGACTTGTGAAGTCTCTAATTAAAAAAATGAGAATTTGAAAAGAAAATATTTTTTTTCTATTTTTATATTTTTTTAATCCAAAAATAATTGTTTTTAAGTATGGTGTACGTTAGGGAAAGTGATGTATGTTGTAGTATAAATGATATTTAATGATATTAAAAAACTTATGTTGTAACATAATGATGTAGCATGAAATGACCTCTTTTACCTTAGGTCTTGAAAAGGGTAAGCGGTAAGGAGAGACTGGTGTGAGGTGAGACAACGATTCAAGCATATTTCAAGATTTTTTTACTTCAGGTAGGTACATTTGACTCTCTAAATTTCAATAGTATTTTATGCTTTCTAAAATTAAATGCATTATGTTATATGTTTAAGCATGTAACTCTTTTATGTTGAATGAATTAGTGTGAAAGTATATCGGAATGCCTAGATTGCTTAATTATGTTGATATGTAGCATTACATATTATAAGTCATATATGTTTTATTGAATTATTTTTAGGATACTTGAAAGTTATACATTTTATTTAAAAGAATTCTTCATGTTGCCTTGCGTAAGAATGAAAAGGTTAGAAACATATGCATGAATGTTAGCTACATTAATCATCCTAAAATAGATAATGCATGTGGACTTGTGCATGTTGAGATGCAGTACCAACATAGTGCCTCGACATAATATGGGTCTTTGGAGCAAATATGGCTCTTCAGGGCAATATGTTGAAAGAAAATGATATGACCAATATATATGTGTACTTGATCAGTATAATTTCGATACTTCGGGACAGATGTATAAAATAAGAAAAATAATGTATATAAGTTATGATATAAAAGATATGGAGAGGTATCATTTGAGATAACATGTTAACATATGATACATAACATATGACACCAAAGGAATTATGACACATAAGGAAACATATAGATATTATATGAGTACCTTGTATGATATTATATTATTTAATTCCTTGAATTTCAAGTCAAACGTGCATATTGTTTCCTCTTGCATTATATTTAGATTTTGGTAGAGTAAATTGTTACATGTTGAGCTTAGCTCATTTCCTAGGTTTGATATATTTTTTCAGGAGACCATGCTATTAGGAATGTCTGATCGACCTTGGTTCATATATAGTCGTAGATGACCAGATGACATGATCCCTCTTTTGTTTTTTTTAGTTGTAGTATGATTTTTTTAGTGGAAATTGGCATGAAAGAAATAATTTTAGTCCACCTTTGTATATCTTTGAAACTATATGAAATAGTTTGTTCAATGGAATTTTTGTTAGAGACGCTTAATATATATCTTGGATTATTTTAGATTCTTATTCATTTATGTTTTAATGTTATTATAATGTTATGTTATATCATTTACGTCTGACATATGTTTCCGCTTCGCCTATACGAGCTAATCGAGCCAGGTCAGTGACACTCGTCAGCTGAGCTTACTGAGTTTCGAGCTTGAGCTTGAGCTCATTGGATTATCAAGCCTGAGTTTGATGGGGACGAAGCTCGACTCGATTACATGTGAGCCACTCGAGTATAGAAGGTGGAAGGGACAACGTGGTCGTGGTCGCATGGAAGTGCAAAAGTGGAGCATAAAGAGAGTTTTACACATTGGACTACTAATGAGCTTGCATCCATCGCGACGAGCCAAGCTCGATCGGATTCGAGCTTGTGATCTGATCAACAAGCCGAGCTCAAGTTAAGCACAACTCGAACTTAACTCAACTCATTTGCACTCCTATGGGCTTGATACATGTTTTTAATTTAATTTTTTAACTAAGAGATTTTGATTTTAAATTCTTGTATATATTTGTGAGTGAGTTTACGATTAAATTTGTTTAAATTTTTTTAAATATGATTGTCAAACATAATCTTTTACAATAAGAGGATAAATTTGCTAGATGTGTTATTGAAGGCTAAATGAATTCAATACAAGTTAAAATTTTTAAATATGATTGTCAATATCATTTTCTTACATTTCTTGCTCAATTACTCTACCCTTAAATCATTGTTGCTTATTACGCGGCGAGGATACGTAACTTAAACTTGCCTTCTAGATGTAGTTAGTTGTTACAAAGGACTGAATCACCTCCAGGGGTGAAGACTCAATTACTTAATGACGTCGATTCAATACTGAGTAAGTATATTCTCAAGCCATCTCTTGGAAAGGTGGTGGTCCGGCAGTTGGATAGTTTAAATAGATTCCACTAATGATAAGATCAGGGGCGAAAATTAAAGGGCTTGAGATCGTGCATCATTTGGACATATATTTATTAGAAGATCGAGTATAATCAAAATCACCGTTTGGTAATATTGAACCTTCCAACAGCGCTTTGAAATTCCTCATCAGATTGGGTCGATTTCGTATTTCCGAGACGCTCTTCTGTAAGCTCGTCAAAAAGTTCGGATGCTCCCGTAATTTTGAAGTCCAACTAGTCTTTTGCCTCGAGATTCGTGTCCTATCAGGATAATTTTTGCATGACGTATCACATATAAAATATTTTCTCTTACTTCTTCGAAGATATATATCTTAGATTTTCATAGTCTTATTTGATTCATGTTGGTTTATGAATCCTTTTATGGATAAATTTACATCCCTTTAAATCAATTCAAAGTGGTTTATCTAAATTCCACCAATATTTAAACCTCAATTCTATTTTCTCCAAATGTGAAATCTATTTTGTCATATTCATATCATCCAAAATAATTTGACAAACATTCTTAATTTTTAAGCTTAAGCTTTTCTCTAAGTTTTAATTGTCAAAGTAAATCTTATCTCTAACTTAAATATTGGTGAAAGATCTTCTTTCTTGAAAGAATTAAAATTTGACTTGGTGGATGAAAACATAAAATGCTATCTCTGATTTGTATGGTGAAATTTATAAAAAACTATTGTATTGAGCTAAATCACATAATGATTAAGGCTTCGTTCAAGATAGCTTCTTTGTTGATTTCAAAAATGACTTTTTAATACAAAAACTTTTAATTCAAAATTTTTGGTACTTGTTGCGTCCTGAAGTATTCGCGGCGTTATAGAAAAATAAAGTTTGGCGTCTTAGTGTTGTACGAAGATCTAGCACGTATACAGATAAAGAGAGGGTGTATCATTCACTAGAGACACCAAGACTTTTACTTGGAAAACCCCTAAAAAAGGGGGAAAACCATGGGGTATATCCCAATATGAATGAATCCACTAGTATTTGCAGTTGATTACAAATGAGGACCTTCTTTGGGGGGAGGTCTAAGCTTGATGTATATCTTATAGAGCACATTATATGGTGGGAATACAAAAATAACTGTTGATATGTTTTTTTGGTCGGAAGGACTGTAATCGGTGGACGATATAAGTTGGAAGGACCATAGTCGACGAGCGACGGAGGTTGAAGGACTGCAGTCGATGGGAGACGCAAGCTAGAAGAATTGTAGCCGACCGTTGGGCGGCAGAGGTCGGAAGGACTACAGTCAGTGAGCGATGTAAGCCAAAAGGACTGTAATCGGTGGGCGATAGAGGTCGGAAGGACTGTAGTCAGTGGGCAACGTAAGTCGGAAAGTCCTTTGTCTGACGACAGAGGTCAGAAGGAAGGCGCCAGATAGAAATTTAGTAATGAGCGGAGGTCCGGTGTTTAGTAGAAGTTCAACGTTAGCCGGAGCCCGGGGAGAACTTTGGCGTTAGATGGTATTCAGGCAAAACTCCGGCATCGCTTGGAAGTTGGATAGAATTTCGGTGTCACTTGGAAGTCGGACAGAACTTCGGCGTCACTTGTAAGTCGGGCAGAATTCCGGTGTCACTTAGAAGTCGGAGGAAACTCCGGCATCACTTGATCGTCTGGCGGAACTCCGACGCCACTTGATTGTCGGGCGGAACTCCGGCGGTGGTCAAGGAGGAGTTTATTCTCTCCTTCCCTTCTTCTTCTCTTTTTCTTCTTGCTTGGGTCCCCTCTCAAGAGAAATGAGAGGTTATTTATAGTGTTTTGAGGATGTCATGACCTGTAAATAGAAGGAGGATCAAGGGTAAAAATGAAGTGATTCGGATGGATGGCTTATATTGAATCCCTAGATTGTGGACCGTTTGTCAGACATTTGAAGGTCTTAATGATATTGGAATTTGACGATCTTAGGCTCGTTGGATTCGTCTAGTCGAGCCGCTCGATTCGAATATAAGCATGTCATGTTTGGAAATTGTTTAGTAATACGAATTGTGATTTGAATCTTCCAACAGCTCTTTGGGTCTTTGATTCAGACACATTTGGGCTCAGATTAAGTTGAATTTGGTGTCGTTTTGGTTCATATTTATGAGACACTCAGTTCGACTATAAGTTTGCTAGAATTGGAATTTGTATGATCCCAGATTTAATTTTTGAAGCTTCTGGTCTAATTTTGCCTCAAGATTCGTGCCCGATCAATATAATTTTTTGATGATATATCAGTACTGCAAAGTTGTTTTAGAAAGCTGCAACAAAGTTTTCCCAAAAAATCTATTCCTTCTCTTCCTTCTTCTCTTCTTACTTCGATCCCCTCTCAAGAGAAATGGGGGATCTATTTATAGATTTTTGGAGTGGCATGACCTGTAAATAGGTGAGAGATCAAGGGTAAATGGGGAGTGGTTGGATGGACGGTCGATGTTGAATCCCTTGATTGTGGAACGTTCGTCAAACATTTGAAGGTCTTAATGATGTTGGAATTTGATGATCTTGGGCTCATTGGATTCGTCTCGTCGAGCCGCTCGATTCGATTATAAGCATGTTATGTTTGAAATCCGTTTGGTAACCCAAAATTATGGTTCGAACCTTCCAACAGCACTTCAGTCCTTGATTTGGACCCGTTTGGGCTCGGATTGGGTTGAATTTAGTGTCGTTGGGTTTGTATTTCCGAACGTTCAGTTCGACTATAAGTTTGTTGAAATCGGAATTCGGATGGTCCCAATTTTAATTTCAGAAATTTCCAACTTGATTTTGCATCAAGATTCGTGCCCGATCAAGATAATTTTTTGATGACATATCAATAATGAATTTAAGAAAATTAGTGGCTAAATGAGGATGACTGAAGTAGTCTTCTTAGTTGTTTTTCATTATGGCAACTTCCAATATAAAAGAATGGATAATCAATATAAATTTTGAATAGTGAAAACAATTTACTTTTTATAGTTTTTAATGAACATAAAATAACTATTTTGACTATAGATTGGCTTGCTTAAATTTGTATTAATTATTTTTTTAAAGAATACATTAATTTGTGGTCTCTTAATTAAAATGATTTGATGGAGCGTAAATCTCATGTCTCTTTGATAAATGAGCAAATATGATTAATGGCATTTAGGTAAATAAATTTTAAATAATAATATATTTAAGTGAGTGTAGATTAGTAAAAAAAAATCAGCCTTGATTAGGTTGTTTGCTGAGCTCCTAGGAAATATGTGTTTGTGAGGTTGTCTTAATTAGCTGAAATGTCGAAAAAAAGTCATTACATCGAGCTCGGATCCTCTCCACTTATCGCTTTCCTTTTTAAATTACAATTTCTAATATTAAAAAAATAATTAAAAATAAAATTATAGTCTCCTAAAATGTGTTTCATCATATTCTTAATGGCTTTAAATCCACTATAATTATATTGGTAATTATATATGTATTTCTATAAATTTAATGAAATAAATCCTATGCGTCATTATTATACATCACAATAATCATGTAATTATTTAATATCAAATATAATATTAATCTAATAAAAATTTAACTAAAATGAAAAATATAATAATATACATATTTCTTTTTCGAATTAATTTGAAACCAATGACCGTTAGATTGGAATAAAACGTGCGCCCTTCGATGAAAATCGCTGGAAGAGAAAATATTAAAGAGCCCACACACAGAAAGAGAAAAGATTCTCATGAAGAAGCTGAGGACCTCAGCCTGCCACGTATGTTGCGTCTAATGTCAATTACATTTAAGAAATTTTATATTACAATGTTATATATTGGAAAACTTATGATACAAAAAAGCATCATTAGATCATCAAGATAAATCTTTCTAGATAATTGTAAATTATATTTCATATATCATTAAAAAAATTATCTTGATCGACACGAATCTTGAGGCAAAATTGAGTTGGAAACTTTAAAAAATAAATCAGAGAATATATGAATTCTGATATGTGCAAACTAATAGTCAAATTCAACGTCTCAAAAATACGAATCCAACGACACCAAATTCAACTCAATCTGATCCCAAATGAGTCCAAATCAAAAACCCAAAGCACATTCGAAAGGTTCAAACCATGATTTGAATTATCAAACGATTTCCAAACGTGACATGTTTATAGTTGAATCGAGTGGCTCGGCGAGAGGAATCCAACGAGCCAAAGATCATTAAATCCGATATCATTAAGGCATTCAAATGACCGTTAAACGGTCCATGATCAAGGAGATCAATATCAGCCGTCCATTCAAACCACTTCCATTTTGGCCTTGATCATCCACATATTTACAAGTCATATTACTCTCAAAAAATTATAAATAGTCTTCGCTCTTCTCATGAGAGGGGAGGATAAGAAGAAAAATAATAGAAAAATTGGGTATGACTTATTCAACCTTTTTGACATCACGAACACATATCATCTTAATTTATTGATTGAGAACTTTGATTACCAACCAAAATGTCATGAGTTCGAAGTTTGCATATATAAATTGTGTGCAAAGGTGCAAATCAATCAAGCTGACATACGAGCTTACTCAAACTCGACTTGATAACGAGCTTATCAGTCGAGGTTACTAGTTCCTGTTGTTTGAGCCAATAAATACAAGAGCTAACACCATTGAGCTTGAGGTTACTAGTTCCTGTTGCTGTCAGAGCTTACATTTGAGTTTATATTACGTTTAATTGTTTGGGATTTATGTCACTTCAATCAATAATTTTAATGCTTACTTTATTTCTTTATATAAAATTTCTAGTGTGGAACATGCAAAATTATTACCAATTTTATTTTCCCGAACTTTGTTAAGATTAGCTTTATCCCAAGTTCACTATTTTTTTTTAAATGCACTCCATATCGGACTAACTAGCTAACGAGCTAAGCGGGAGCTGAAAATATAAAATTCGAGTTGAATTTGAGCTCGACTCAACTCGACTGATTTGCACCCCTATGTGTGTATGAGTTTGCCTTCAAAGCTCAAATGTCTAAAAAAAGATAAATTATGTAAAACTATATTTATTTTTCCAAAAAAAAAAATATTTATTAAAATATTTATAAAAAAATAAAATATTAAATATATAAATTCATTTAATGTATATAAACCTCAGTAAATTTAATTGTTTGACATTAAAAAATAAATTCATTTTTTTTATATTATGGTATTGCTTATTATAGATTGATGTGCTACCAAAGTAATTATGGGCATCTTATTGAATTGATGTGCCACCCTTATACAATCATAACATCAAAGTTAAAAATAAATAAATAAATAAATAAATTGTTGGTGAGTTGAGGGCCCCAAATAAATGAGGGGTTTGAGATTCATAGTATAAAATTCTTTTGAAAATTATGTGACTTAATTTATTAATTTGATAATATATAATATGACTTTGAATATGACTCGTTTAAAATAAATTTTTTACTTAAAATTAATTAATATTATATGTGACATTCTCTTATAATTTATTATAAAGTAGAAGGTTCACAAAGATATATAGAATTTTACAACATAACTTTATAAGACATTTTAACATGTACACATATAGAAAAATGCATTATGTACTAAGTCACACGTCTAACTTAGTTGAAATAATTTAATATATACTTAAATTTATAGAATTATGACCGTCTTTTCAAATAGAGAAGATATGATCATAAAATTAGAAGCATTTGTTGTGCGTCGTGTAATTTTTGTAGAGATGACGATAGCGAAACAATATTATTAGAGATGGTAACAGACACCAGACTGGCGACTAGCAATCACCCTTCTCCTTCATCGTTGTTCATCACACTATCCTACTACCGTCGTCAGCAATTGCCCTTCACCACCGTCCCCTCCTTTGTCGTTGCTGGTTGGCCCCTTTTATTATCGTCGTCGGGTTTTATACTATATTACTTTTCTTTTTTTTAGCAAAGTAAGCATCCCAATCGGCATTTAAAATCCCTCACACAAATATTGTACATTTAATTTCCTTTCAAATAAAAATAAAAAATAAAAAATTATTTTATTTATTTACTTTTTCACTCTTAATATTTAGTATTAAGTATATAGTGCTTGCTTATTTAAGAAAATAAATAAATAAAAGCAATCAAATTGCGCTTTAGATGCACGTTCATGAAACTGTTTTTATTCAATAAGAAGTTGAACCGCAGCGGAGTAACTTTATGCGTATTAAATTCCAATTATAAGAAGTAAAGGAAAGGCAGCGGCGGATCACTAATGACTAATGATTTTTGGAATCAAATTTCTATTTTATCGCTTAGTTTTTTCGAATTTTATTATTTGTTGAAATTTAAATATGGATGCTCTTTTAGCTTGCTTAGTTAGTAAGAAAATAGGCATCTTAATTTTAAATCATTTTTATGTAAATATTTTTATAGTTTAGTAGTTTTGTGAAAAAAATAATAACTTTAAATTTTACAAATGTTTATATCAATTTTTGCTGTTTTAAAATAATCCTTTTATTATGTATATTTGAATTTTGTATCTTCTAAATTTAGGGGTGGTTCTATTGCATAAGTGTTCAAGATAATTTACAAAGTTATAAATATGAATTTTAAAATAATTCAGTGAAAATTTTGTCAATACAAAATTATTCATATTTTTCGATAACGGAAACACAAATTTGATAAAAAAATATAAAAAATGCAAAATTTTTGAAATAAAAAATAGAATAAAGATTTCTTACAGCGGGACGAGTAATTTTTCAAACAGGCTCGACGGACAAAAATCGCAACATCCAAATTTAAACTTCTATTTTCTCTCTCCTCACATTTTTCTCTAAATTATTTTTTGGTTTCTCTGTTAAGCCGAAATGAATATGAGACTTGTGGCTTGAGAAAAAAAAAAACAGTGAGTGCTTTTATATTTTTTAAATATAATAATAATATAATATTTATATAATTAATTTAATTAATTTTTTAGTATAAAATTCAAATAAAACACTTTAGAATTTCAAAAAATTTAGAAAAATATCAATAAAATAAATCATTTTATTTAAAAAATATCATTGAAATTGGTTTGCAAATTGGACATCTAACGGTCTCAAACTCCACTTTTACCACACGTATCAATTTCTTAAGAATTTTTGGCACTTCCCAAAAAATATAAAAAAAATTGTGTACGTAAAATACTACAATCAAAATATTATGGTGAATGCGGTTTATGATTTGGAGTTATATTGACTCAAGAAAAAAAAATTATTTGCTTGGTCAAAATACGGGTTATTGCAGGTATAAACATACCCCCATTTGATAGGGTCATAATCCGTATCAATTGTAGTAGGTTCCCTTGAAAGTATATAGATTATCAATGTTGTTCTGAATTCTTTAGCATAATTACATGTAATAAATCTTTGTTATTGTTCATATCAAATCACCATGTGATAATCATAACTCTGCTTTATTTATTGCTCATTAGTTTTTAATCATGCAAGTTAATTTTGTATGTTGGAAAAGTTAAATTTATGCAATTTAGCTTTGGTTAAAAAAAATGCATTTCATTACTGCAGATTATACTAAACATATTGATTTATATGATATTTGTTGGTTATTCATAAAAGCATTTATCTTGTACAATTGTATGCATGTCAGTGGATGGGCCCCCAAAGTGATGACTCTATAGGAAATTATTTGATTTCCTTGGGTTGGTATTTAACTTTCTGATATGGGTATATGATGAACTAACAATAATATGCCTGCTTAAATGGAAACAAATCTAAGCATATGTGAATCGGAAATAATAAATAATAGTAGGTCATTTTGAGATATGATGATACATAATATGATTGAGTTATCAGACATTAAAATAATTACATTGATAGCGATTTTTCACATACATTAATATCACTAGTATATTAGATCTTTATTGTAGGAAACATGACATGTGTTACTGTCATTTTCTTTGACGACTTAAAATTTTTACTTCTACCCTTTGGTTGCCCATAATGCATGCCCCACTTTTTTGTCATATATACTTTGATATATAATAGTTGCTTGTTGAGTTTTGTTTATCAAATTCATCCATTATATTTTTTAGTAAGTCCTACATGCGTGTTTGGTGGACCGTCACCTCAGGAGCAGGGTTACGAGCAGTAGACTATTTTTTATATTTATTATTTTGTGTTTATGATTTCTGTGCGTTGGGTAGTTTCTTTCCTTGGTTTCGTTCTATTTTATATTGACTTATGATAGCTCTTGTTTATTAGATGTTTTGAATATTTGGTATTATATTAATGAATTGGGTCATTATTTTCACTTCCTCTGTTTACTCTAATGTATGTGTGTGTGTGTGTGTGTGTATATATATATATATACATGTTCTCTTTCTAAAATACAAAACATATTTTCTTATCCATTCATTGCGTCTTGTGTTGCCGAGGTGTACTGCCTTCAAAAACCCGAGTGTGACATGTAGCTGTGGTTGGCAGATGGCAAAGATGTTTGCCGACTAATGGAGGAGGATATATATGATTAGAGGTTGTTAATAGCTGTCATTGATGGTGGTGGTAGTGGGTGGCGACTGGCTGTGGTGTTCATGATTGATAGTGGCTGTTTGTGACAATCAACAACTGGTGGTGATTTGTGATGGGTGATGATGGTTGGTGGAGAAGATGTCAACGTGGGCGATAACAATGACAATAAAATTATGATGTATTTTAAAATGGTCGAACTCAGAGGAATTCTAAATTCAACAAATTTATATTAAAGATACACTTTAAATACATAAAAATTTTATAGTACATTTATTTTAGCTCAAGTCAGACAAAACTGTTCTTAACCCTTAAGATGTAGAATACTTTAGGCAAATTCTACTTCAAATCAAACAACCGCTTAATTTTTAACATGCTAGTGTAATTAAATTAGTAGTTAAAATCGGGATGTTTATGCAATTTAGTTCAGCTTGCACTTAATCGGCTCGATATCATTCTGCAGTTCTTGGCAGCATGAGCGGAAAGCGCCCTCCTCCGGACCCGATTGCCGTCCTCCGCGGCCACCGATCCTCAGTCATGGACGCATGCTTCCATCCCTCCCACCCTCTTCTTTTCACAGGGTATTTCGTTTCCCGCTCCTCTCTCTCAATAAGTTTTTACTCTTTTTGGTTCCGCAGAAAGTAAAAAATAAAATTCCCTAACCCTTATTCCATTGCTTGGTGGCGTAGTGCGACTGATGGTGAGCTCAGAGTTTGGGATACGGTGCAGCACAGAACGCTTTCTTCTACGTGGTGGGTATTTTCTTCAATTCTTTCAGTTGCTTACAGTTTCGCGTTCTGATGTTTTTCTTGGCTTGGTAGGGCTCATAGCGGTGCTGCCGGTGTGTATTGTGTGGCGACGAGTGCGTCTCTAGGAAATAGGGTCGTGAGGTGTCTTTGAGCATTTTGATTCCCCTTTTTTTTCTTTTTTCTTACTGATTTTGAGGTGTTGAAAATTTTGCTTTGGAATTTAGTCAGGGCAGAGATGGCACTTGTAAATGCTGGGAGATTGAAGAAGGTGGCCTCTCCAGGTACCAAGGTTTGCCTGATATTATAGATTTCTTTGAGGAGTGTTTGTTGAAATATTACTAATTTGTGGTTTCATATAGAGTAGATTCAAATGAATCCAATCATAAAGTTTATGGAAAAACCAATGAAAAGAAATCTGGATACGTCGCAAAAAATTGCCTTGATAGGGAACGAGTCTACATGTCTATTTAAATTGGAAGCTTTCAAAATTAAATTCACGAACATCCAAACTCCAATTTTAGCAAACTTATGATCGAACTAAATGCATCAACAAGACAAACCCAATGACAAAAAAAAATAATCCAATTCGAGCATGAATGAGCCCAAATCAAAGGCCTAAAGTGCAATTCAAAATTTTAATACATTAATTGAATGAAAAAATGATATTTAAATTTAACATGCTTATAATCGAATCAAGTGGCTTGACGAGACATATTCAATGAGCTCAATATCATTTAATTTTGACATTATTAAGATGCTAAAATGCTGAAGAAACGATCTATGATTGAGGTAATCAATATAGGCCGTCAGTTCGAGTTTTTCAAAATTTGGACATATTTACTGGCATGCCACCCTAAAAAATTTATGAATAGGCCCTTACTCCCTATATAAGAGGAGATGAGCTTGGAGCTATAAGCTTGAACTTTGGTTTGAGATTCAACAGAGCTTTATTCCAAGGACCTCGGAGCACCACTGTTAGGCCACAACCCGATATTTGTCGTCGAGTCTTTGCCAGCCAACTACTATGATGCTCGGATCACGATCAATAGATTACAATGCTTGGACCACTGTCGCCCGAATATGATCTTTTGACCACCGTAGCTTGCCAACTACGATCCTCTTACCTTCATCGTCAATTAAGATCCTCTGACCACCGTCGTCTGACTAAGGTCCTCAAATTTTTGTCGACCATTAACCATGGTCATTCTAACATTTGTTGCTTGCTAACTACAATCCTTCAACCATTGTCACCCGACTACTATCCTTCGACTTCTATCGCTTGACAATACCTTCCATCCTCCGTTGCCCGCCAACTATAGTCCTTTGACCTCCATTGCCCGCCGACTATGATCCTATGACCTATGTTGCCTGTTCACGATGGTCCTCCAATCATCGCCATCCGACTACAGTTCTCAAACCACCATCTCCCTGACTATAGCTGTTCAGATCACCGTCACTCGCTAATCACCATCACCTGACTTTGGTCGTTCGGATTATTGTAACCGGCTAATGACCATCACCTGACCACAATCAACTGACTATGGTCCCCTGACCATAGTTAATTAACTACGGTCCCTTGACCACAATCAATTAAATACGATCCTCTAACCACCATCGTCTGACTGCATCTTAAAACTATCTTTACTTGATTATGGTCCTTCCGACCTCCATCGCTTGTATTGCCTACCGACTACAATTCTTCGATCACTGTTGCCCGATTATGGTCCACTGACCTACAAACTCCTAACCATTTTTGATTGGCTACTCTAAGACCTATTGATTTCATCAGTTACTATTCTTGATAATGCCAATTGCCAACACACACCGTCACTTATAAGATTCATGCATGTAATCGGCCTCAAGTCTAACTCCTAACTCCAACAATTAGATTTGTGCTGAATTCTTGCCAAAGTGCTCTTTGAATCCAACCAACTAAAATGTTTCTTTACGGTGCATCAATGGTTTCCCCAGAGGAAGGGCTTATTTGTGGTAAGATATAAATACTAGCGGAATCACTTTAATTGGGCCAGACCCAATGGTTTTCCTTTTTCTATGATTTTTTATGTAAAAAATTTGGTGTTATTTACAAATTTTACACTCTTACACTCCTCTCTTATTCATGCGTGTGTTGGATCTTCATGCAAAGCTAGACGTTAAACTCTATATCTCTCTATCGCCACAAATAGTTTTGGCATGCAATATTTTGGCGTTATCTATGAAAAATAATTATTGGTTGGGGACAACCTTTGCTACACCCTGGAAAGGTCATTCAATCAATGCCTCGGGCATAGTTATAGCAAGGCAATCCCTTTACCATGAACTATTTTGTTGGTTCCGAAAGAAGTATTCCAAATTTGAGGGTAACCTTATATCATCGACTGAACATTGCTCTATGCATGATTTTGTTAGATAACCCCCCTTAATTAATCCACTGCTGCATAAACTTATTGGGAAGTAGAATTGGACTGGAGGGCAACTTTAACTGTAATCTCAAAGGAGTATTTCTGTTGACATCTTAAACATGACTGTACTCAAGCTAGTACCTCCATCATTTTCTATGCATCTAAGGCAATCTTGTTGACAACCATTTTTTATAAATTTGTTACCAAATATGAGAAACTTTTCAAGAAAAATTCAAGTGAATCTCAACTTTTATGTAGTCCTTACCTTGACTTTTATTCCTTAAGGGCAAATATAAACTGAGGATTCATGAAGCTGACCTTAAAGAGTTGAGATAAGGCTAATGTTTTTGATGGTGATATATAGGCAAATCAGTTCATTTACATCTATAGCTACAGAATTACTATCATTACTTAATCTTGGTTTCAATTAGAATCACGATTTTGTTGATATCATGTTATTATATTGTATTGTTGTTTATATCATGATCATGTATTTTGCAGAAAGCCCTTAATATCATTTAGGACGAGCGCGTATCATTTTTGTAAGCTTTCATTGGTGAAGACTTTGACTTGTGTTGCACCAACCTGCCAAACTTCTCGTTATGAGCCAGCATTTGATGGAGCTGAGCCTGAAATCAATTGCGATCTACAAGAATCTGTTAATAGATTCTGCGGAGAAGAATCTGTTCAAGGTTCAGGTGAATGCATTTTGATGACTGTTTGTTTGTGCAGCCGAACTGGCAATTTTTAAACCTAATTTTTTCTAATACAAACAGTAGTATATTTCATAAGAAGCTGATGCTAAGATTAACTCCTCTATTGTACTTCGTGGTTCTGACAATCAGTTTCAGGAGCTTATCATTTATCATCTATTCATTACGATGCTTGTAACAAAGTATTGCATCCTATAGACAGCTTTTTATGGTGTCTAATTCCCTATATGATCCTATTGTTCATCAAATGCTTAAATTTTTCTTTACAACTTATACGAATCCTAGTATTTAGAATTCAAAATACGAACTTGGTACCTTGAAGATATCGTGGTCTCACTCTCCATCTCTGAAGTTATCATACTGAACCTGTATTGGACATACAATCTGTTGCTGTTGAGACTTAACAAATTCTTACTAGTTGGATGATGAAGGCCACACAGGCTCCTGGACGCTAGTTCTCCAAAGATGACAATGAAGAGCATGTAATGTGAATGATTCAAGGAAGCTTTGAAAGGGATGAATCCTACGAGAAAATTGTCTTCATAAGGCCTGACCAGTATTTATATGCTTAAGTTAATGTGAAGGAGGTGAAGTGCCCTTTAAACGAGTTTTATGTATGGAATTATGATTCTTTTTGGAGATGAAATGCCTGAGTTGGATGAAGAGAATATAATCTTTCCTTTTCCAAAACGACCCTTTTTCCCTTCTCTGATATATCCTTATGAAAATGCAAGTTGAAGGTTGTTTCATGAAGATGCTATATAATAGTTATAATAAGCATGGGCTTCAAAGAGAGCCTGCGATGTTGCTATAGATGATTGAGCGTAACTAATTAAGGCACTCTATAAGGTCGTCGAAATTATTGGAAGACAGACCAAATGCATTTGTCCCAAAAATTTGAATGTGGCTTCCAACAAGATTTATTTTAATCATGGTGGTTAAGATTTCCTTAAAAGAGCAAGCTTCCTTAGTTAATTTGATTATCAATGGTTCTTTAGATCCAATATGGCATAGCCTATCCAGTTGTAGTTCTATGAAATTTGTCTTTAGGCTTAAATGAAATTCTCTAAGAACTGTTTGTTTTGACGTAAGGCGTAAGTATTTGGAACTTGTTGAATTATAATTCTGGACATTAGGCATGAGATCAACAATCAACGTAAGTATTTGGAATTGCTTGTTTTGACATTTCGCAACTATTTTTACCTATGACGTCTTAGGCCTTTGGTACTGCATTTTCTTGTGGGCACTATTGCAGAACTTTACTAGGATTATTTCATAGTTACATGGCATTTTTTTAAGGTTATTTTAGAAGGAGATCTTAGAGGCCAGGCTTGGAGGAATGGTTTGATTAATTCCATTGTGATTTTGAGGTCACATCATTTGAATAACCAAAATGGCCTCTCAATAATGCAGGGGTAAGGTTGCATAATCAATCTGCCCCTAGACTCCATTGGAAAACTCCTGCACTGCTTATGTTTTTATTTCTTTATAAAGAGACTTGGACCTTGAAATTTTGCTTTCTACTAACTATTTACGAGTTTGATTAGACTGCTTGGTCACTAATGGGCCAGTGCTGATGGCCTCAGCAGGAGAAGCAACCCAGGTGATTATCAAACTTTTTGTTTAAATGAGCGTTCTTCTTATTCTTAAAAATTGAAATAAAATCTATTAAAGGAAATAAAAAAAAAGGCTGAAGAGTGACTCACTTGTATCACACTACAACTTATTCTGACTTGTTTTTTTGGCGGAACTTTCTGGCCATAACAGATTTAAACTTTATGTAGGTTGAACTTTGGGATCTAAATGAGGCTAAAAGGATAATGTGCTTGCCACATATTTCTAGTTCAGGTTTCATAGGAAACTCAGCAAAGCAAAGAGGTGTGTTTATGATTTTTATTTGAAAACATCCAACTTTTTGCATTGTCTTGTCCACTGATCTTAGTGGAATCTGATAGCTGTTGTCAAGTATGGTGATGTTTAGATAAACTATTGTTGTAAACGTGGAATTTGGACTTGGAAGAAATGCGTTCCATTTATATGAAATTATGAATTTTTTATTTTAGAAAATCCACATTTGGTGACTCCATTCGTTCTGGAATATATCTGTTTTGATAATTGCAGCTATTAGCTGTTCAGCATGTGTTTCATACTGAAATATTGCCATAATCGTTTTTCACTTCTAATGTCCTGCATAAAATATGCTATAACCCTTGGTTTGGTATGCTCCTGTACACATCCATAGAAATGCATTTGAGGAATATCTATGTATGCGTGTGATAGGAATTACTTGGTTCACAAGTAATTATAACCCAAACCAATAAAATTTCAGCAGCAAACTGCTGTCCACAGCAGAGAAAATAGCAGGAAAACAGGGAAATCTGAGAGAAAAAACGCAAGAAATGGCTTGTATTTCACTAGTAATGAAAGCAAAACAAAGAAAGATATAACGTTCTTCGATTCGAGAGGAAGAACAACTCTCCACAAGTCTCTAGCAAACCCTAGAGCCCAAGAACACCAAGAGATCTCAAACTTCTCATTCAAATTCAAGATGATCTCTAATTCCCCCCCCCCCCCATTCTCCTAATTAAATAAAAATAATCATAAAGGACAATAATGGATTTCCTAAAACAGCCCCCCTCATTCAAATTTCTCCCTCCCAAATCAGAATTAATCCCACGTGGGGTCCACAGGGAGTTCCGCCCCTTGCTGCCGTTTCCGCCCAGCCCGTCTCGCGTAGCAGTGGACCGGTTCCTGTTGGACCGGTCCAACCAGCCCATCCTGGGCCTGTATAATATTACTCCCCTCCCAAAAACTCACCTTGTCCTCAAGGTGAAAATTGGGGAACTGTTGCTTCACAATTTCATAAGGCTCCCAAGTAGCTTCGTAATCGGGAAGATTCTTCCATTTAATCAACATCTCCTTGTTTCCTTTTTTATCAATCCTCACTCCTTACAACTACATAGGTTCCATGATCACCTCTAACTCCTCTGTCAAAGATGCTGGTAACTCCGCACTAGCTACCTATTTCCCTAATGCTCTCCTCAGCTGTGACACATGGAACACTGGGTGTATGGTAGCAGAAGAGGGCAACTTCAGACGATACGCCACTGCTCCGATCTTGTCCAACACTTCGTAGGGGCCAAAATATCTTGGCGTCAATTTCTCATTCCTTCTTCTCGCTACTGTCCTTTGCCTGTAGGGTCGTAGTTTTAGGAATACCTTCTCTCCCACTTCAAACTGCATGTCTCTCCTGTGTGAATCTGCCTGCTTCTTCATGATCTGTTGAGCCCTCATCAGATGCTTCTTTAATTCTTCCAGCACCTTGTCCCTTTCCTCCATGTACTGCTCAACTGTCGAGACCGGTGTACTTCCTTTCCCGTAGTGCACTAAGTGTAGGGGATCCTTTCCATACAGCACTCTAAATGGGGTCATCTGAGAGGCAGAATGGTACGATGTATTGTACCAATATTTAGCCCAAGGTAGCCACTTTGCCCACATCCGCGATGTTTCTGAAGCAAAACACCTCAAGTAAGTTTCCAAACTTCGGTTCACCACCTCCGTTTGCCCATCGGTCTGTGGATGGTAGGCGGTGCTTCTCTTTAGGACCGTGCCTTGCATCCTGAACAACTCTCTCCAAAACTGGCTGAGGAACACTTTGTCTCGATCAGACACAATAGATTCTGGAACCCCATGCAGCCTGACCACCTCCCTGATAAATGTCGCAGCCACCCATACCTGTTAACGGCGAATGGCGCACCATGGCGCAAAGGTTCATTTGGAGCCATGGCGCATAGCGCACGGCGCGGCGCGCGCTATTTTAAACATGGCGCAAGCTATATAAAAAATATAAAATAATAAGCATGAATATGAAATATTATTAAAAATGAAAGACAAACTATCATAATAAAAAAAGACAACCATAACATATATAAGTTCGACTAAGTAACAACCAAATATCTCATAATTCAAATATTACAATTTTTTTTTAAAAGATCAAATATGAATTTAATCTACTCTTCTTGGGAATCATCATCATCAGCAAATGTTAAAAAAGCTTCATTATCTTCTTCAACATTGTTTCCTACTTCATAATCCTCTTCATCACCCTCTTTATCATCATTCTCAATATCAACATCATGCCTAATTGAAGATTCTTTCTCTTTCACTTTAGATCTTTCCCGAATATTATAGCTTTTATCATAAACACCGGTAGCTTTAGCAACACTTGTCCAAGTTAAATCTTCCTCTCCAGCAATAAAGTCATTTTCTTCACCAGACTCATCATCTAATTTTCCTGTTAGCCATTCATTTGCATCATCTATCTCAGTCAAAGAAATATGATCAATGACATCACGATGATTGAATCTCCGAATCAGTGCTCTATTATATTTCACATAAACTAAATCCTTTAAGCGACCATGATCCAATTTGCTTCTTCGTTTGCTATGAAGCTGCAATTAAAATATTATTACATTACTATATTATGAACATATATAAAAAATTAACACATACATTGTAAAATACTTACATGTTCAAAAATACTCCAATTGCGTTCGCATCCAGATGAACTACATGTTAAACTTAGGACTTTGATAGCAAAGCTTTGTAAATTGGGAGCTCCTTGTCCATATGCCAACCACCAATCAGCTGGAAGAAATGATTTTTTTTCAATATTATATAACAAATCAGTCTTAATTTTTTTGTAAATAATGATACCTGGAGATCGGGTAGTTCTTTGTCTTACAGCTGGAGGAATACCAAAAAGTCCTTCACCCCTAATGTATAAACTTAATTAATTACTGATTTTATCTTCTTCAGCTACATCTTGAGATAATCTTCCAATACATTGATAAAGACCATCAGTTATTTCCTTATCCTTGGCAATATCAGGGTTATTGAAGAAGTATTCAGGATTTAAAAAATGTCCCGCTGCATGTAGAGGCCGATGTAATTGCACTTCCCATCTTCTATCAATCATTTTAAAAATTTGATCATACTTATCACTGTTATTGAAGCTTGCAGCAATTGCCTCTTTTGCTCTATCCATTGCTTCATATATATAAGCCATTGGGGGCTTCTTCTCTCCATCAACCAATCTAAGAACCTTTAATAAAGGACCAGCTATTTTTAAGGCATACACTATAGTGTTCCAAAATGATTGTTGTAAGATTGTATGTTGAGATTGTTTTGCTTTAGCCTCTTTCGCATAAGGACCCAAGATAAATTCCTCACAAGTGAACATTTTCTTCAAGTTCAGTTGTTGTTGATGAAAACGTTTTAAAGTTAAGAAAGCTGTTGCAAAGCGAGTCTTTGCAGGTTTGACAAGTACTCTTTGATTTGTGCACCTTCTCATTAACTCAAGTAAGCGAGGCCTAGAATATATAAAACTGTGTACTGCCACTGCTTTCTCAAAGAATCGTCTTAGCTTTTAAATTTTGAAAATGTCCTCCATTAATAAATCCAAACAATGAGCAGCACAAGGAGTCCAATAAATGTGAGGATATTTGTCCATCAATAATTTTCCCGTTATGTCATTATAATTTAAGTTAAGATGTACACAAATTCTTCATGAAATAACATAACTTTAGAATAAAAGTTGTGACAAACCTGCAAGAACATTTTCGGATGCATTATCAGTGACTACTTGGATCACATTATGTGGTCCAATAACCTCGATATACTTGCAAAAAAGTTCAAACATTTTCACAGCATTCTTGGAGAAAGAACTAGCATCAATTGATTCTATGAACGCACTACCTCTTGGACAATTAACAAGAAAATTGATTAAGCTTTTCGCATTCCTTGACGTCCATCCATCTGCCATTAGAGAACAACCATATCGTACACAATCTTCTTGATGGCGTCGCAATAGCTCATGTGTATGTCCAACCTCTTTCTTCAAACAAGTAACTCGTACCTCATGATAACTAGGAGGTTTCATTCCAGGTCCAAACTGCCCAAGTGCCTCCACCATAGCAGGGAAACTATCATAGTTCACAGCATTAAATGGAATCCCTGCATCATACATCCATCTACTGAACACTTGAACAGCCCTTCCCCTCATTTCCTTTTTAGCTGCATCCATTTCTTTGTTAAACTGACATTTTCTATGTTTTACTACATCTTCCGGATTTGGTGTAAGGAAAGTATCTAATGGACCTTTAGGTCGTGATGTTTTGAAGATAGATGTAGATGTCGATCCTTGACTAGATGTGTTAGATTTATTTGTCCGCAACATTTTAGATGGTTTAACAACTAAAATATCATCTGTCATCACATCAAAGTCTTCTCCTTCTTCTTCAGCAAGGTTGACATTTGATATGTCATTAAACTGTTCCTTTAAATCTTTTTTTTTCAACATGGATGCCTTAATTTCAGACTTCACATGCTCGGGACAGTTAGAGCAATGCCTTGCATTCCTAAAACCCCCTAACGAGGTGTTGTTTGTGGCGTGTAATTCCTCCTTTTGTTATTTTACCACAAAAAATGCATGTCACACTGTTGTTGTCGGATTCATTTGTTAGTATAGCATATTTCCATGCTGGATCTTTTTTTAAAGATTGAACTGAATCTGACATTTTATGATCACCTAAAAGCAAACAAATTTAGATAAAAGAAATATAATATTGTCAAAGAAACATAATATGGGGGCTGCCGGGGGTCCAAGGGGGCGCGCCCCCGGAACAAAATTTATTTGTAAGAGGAATTTTAAAGTTCGTTTGTATGGAAATCAAGAAGCGATACTGAGCGTGTACCTAGTTGTACCGAGCTGTACAGAGCATGTAACTAGTTGTACCGAGCTGTACCGAGCGGTACAGAGCATGTAACTAGTTGTACCGAGCTGTACCGAGCAGTATCGAGCATTTACATAGCAATACCGAGAGGTATCATGCATGTACTTAGCAATACTGAGCATGTACCGAGCGTGTACCTAGTTGTACCGAGCTGTACCGAGTGGTACAAAGCATGTAACTAGTGGTACCGAGCATGTACCGAGCGGTACCGAGCATTTACATAGTGGTACCGAGCGGTATCATGCATGTACTTAGCAATACCGAGTGTGTACCGAGCGTGTACCTAGTTGTACCGAGCGTGTACCTAGTTGTACCGAGCTGGTACCTAGTTGTACCGAGCTGGTACCTAGTTGTACCGAGCTGGTACCTAGTTGTACCGAGCAAGTAACTAGCGGTACCGAGACCTCGACTTAGGGACTGCGGGATAGATTCGATGGAAGTAGCGAATGCAGCAAATAAAAAATAAAAAACCTTCGACTTCGGGATAGATTCAGCGACCTCGACTTAGGGACTGCGGGATGTGTTCGGCGGATGCAGCAAACAGAAAATCTTTTGTGAAATTAGGACAATGAATAGTCGTTTATCTTAAAATATAGATATATTTTTAAATATAAAAAATATTCATAAGTATACGAAAATTTAAAAATAATTTGGCGCGCTATTTTGCGCCGTGCGCAATGCGCCATGGCTCACATGTGGCGCAAATAGCGCGCTATTTTAAACACATGCGCCTCGCCATGAACATGGCGCCGTAGGTGCGCCGCGCCGCGCCGTGCGCCATGGTGCGCGCTATTTTGCGCCATTGACAGCTATGCAGCCACCGACACCGCCGTGTAAGGATGTCGTAAGAGAATGAAATGTGCATACTTGCTGAGCCTGTCCATCACCACCAGAATGACCGTGAATCCTTCTGACCTGGGTAAGCCATCAATGAAATCCATGGACACTTCCTCCCAAACTCTGTTTGGAAGTGCCAATGGTTGTAGTAAACCTCCTGGAGCCATGACCATATATTTGTTTCTTTGGCAGACCTCACAACTCGCCACCATCTCCTCCACATCTTTATGCATCCCTTTCCAGAAGAGTTCCATTGTCAGCCTCCTGTATGTCTTCTGAACTTCTGAGTGACCTCCGACTGAGCTGCCATGAAATTCCTACAATAGATGGGGAATGTGTATGGAAGTTCGTGGCATCACGAACCTCCCTTGATATAATAGTCTCCCCCCTTCAATGTAGTAACCAGGATGACTGCTCTTGTCCTTCTCCAGATCCTCCCTGATCTTCCCCAGCTCCTCGTTCAGCATACTTTCTTCTTTAATGGCCCCCCCAGTCTACTATTAATGGCGCCGACACAACCAACTCTTGAATCTCCCCAACGCGTCTTCATAAAGCATCGGCCGCCTTATTCTCCAAACTAGGCTTATATTGGATCTCAAAATCATAGCCTAATAGTTTGGATAACCACCTCTGGTCCTCTTCGGTCACCATCCTCTGCTCTAACAAATACTTCAAGCTCCTCTGATCAGTCCGTACAATGAAGTGTCTTCCCAAGAGATACGGCCGCCATTTTTGGATTGCCAAAACAATGGTCATCAACTCTCTTTCATACACTGACTTCAATCTAGCTCTGACTGAAAGCACTTTGCTGAAGTATGCTACTGGCCTGTGATTCTGCATCAGCACCGCCCCTAGCCCATATCCTGAGGCATCTGTCTCTACTACAAAAGCCTGATCAAAGTCTGGAAGAGCTAGAACAGGGACCGTCGTCATGGCTTCCTTCAACCTCTCGAACGCCTGGGTGGCTGCCTCTCCCCAGCAAAAATTGTCCTTCTTCAGCTGTTAAGTCAAAGGCCAGGCAATGGTACTGTACCCCTTCACGAAGTTCCTATAGTATCCAGTCAATCCTAGAAAACCCCTCAATTCCCTGAGGTTCCTAGGTTGCGGCCATTTCTGCATTGCCTCAATTTTAGTTTGATCCGCTGCCACTCCTTGAGATTCCACATGTCCAAAGTATTCTACACTTGCCTGAGCAAAGCTGCACTTCTTTAAGTTGGCTTTCAATTGGTGCTCCTGAAGCACTTCCAATACCACTCTCAAATGCTCCCAGTGCTCCTCCACAGTCTTGCTGTACACCAGGATGTCATCGAAAAAGACCAGGACAAACTTCCTAAGGTGCTGCTTGAATACCCGATTCATCAAGGATTGAAATGTTGCAGGAGCGTTAGTCAAACCAAAGAGCATTACCAGAAATTCATAATGCCCTTCATGTGTCCTGAATGCTGTCTTTGGAACATCGGCCTCCTTCATTCTGATCTGGTGGTATCCAGATTTTAGATCTAGCTTAGAAGAACATAACTGCACCATGTAGCTCGTCCAACAGTTCATCAATCACAGGAATTGGGAATTTGTCTGATACAGTGCCTTTATTCAGAGCCCTGTAATCCACACAAAATCTCCAACTCCCGTCCTTCTTCTTGACTAGGAGATCTAGACTAGAAAAAGGGCTGTTGCTGGGCCTGATAATCTCTGCCTCCAGCATTTCCCGGATCAGCCTTTCAATCTCATCTTTCTGAATCTGGGGGTAGCGGTAAGGACGGACGCTGATCAGAGTCTCACCTTCTTTCAAAGTGATGGCATGCTCCAACTCTCTGAGGAGGTAAACCCTGGGGCGGTTGAAAGACCTCTCTGAATTGGTGTATGAGCGACTGTACTGCAGAGGGAACATTGCCTTCCTCCTCCAATCTGACCCCTTCCAAGCGGTGCAACTCCACTAAGAAGCCTACTCCCTCCTCTCGAATGGTTCTGATAAGGGATTTGAGAGAAACCCCTGCCTTGGTCAGCCCGAAATCACTCTGAATTGTCCTCTTCCTGCCCCCAACCACCAACTCCATCCTCAGTGTTCCCTAATTAATTTTGGTCTCTCCCAATGTCTGCAGCCATTTCATCCCAAGGATGACATCCGTACTCCCCAATTCCAAGGGAAGGAAGTCTTCCTTTACATGGATCCCTTGAATCTTCAATACTACTCATCGACAGACACCTCGACCCATCTCCACCTTCCCGGTGCCCATCATTACTCCGTAACCTCCGGTATCCACTAGCTCCATCCCCAACACATCTACAATCTGGGTGGAAATGAAATTGTGGGTCGCTCCACTGTCTATCAATACCACAACCTCGCAACCAGAGATCTCTCCTTTCACCTTCATAGTGTGACTCGAAGTGAGTCCCACTACTGAGTTCAGAGAGACTTCTGCTACATCCAGATGCAACTTCTCATCCTCCTCCACCTCGGGGTCATTCCCAGCTCGCTCTTCGTCTTCCTCATCTTCACAAATGAGGAGAACCTGAAGAGATCGGTCCTTGCACATGTGCCCTGTCATGTACTTCTCATCGCATCTAAAGCACAACCCCTTTGCTCTCTTGTCCTGCATTTCTTTTTCGGTCAGCCTTTTGAACTGTCCCACATTTCCTCCTCCAGTCTTTTCCTTGGGTGCTTCCTTCTGTCCACCTAGCGCTACCTCTTTGGAGGGTAATACCGCAGTAGTCATCTTGTACGATCCCCCTGAGTAGTTGCCTCAAGCTCTTCTTTCTGATATCTTCTGATCCTCCACCAATTGTGCAAGCTCCATAGCCTTACCTAAGTTCCTTGGCTCCAGCACTCTGACAGCTGTTCGTATCTCCGGTTTGAGCCCCTTCATGAAATTCCCCTCCAGGGCAGACTTAGAAATGTGATCCAATCTGCTTGCCAGGTACTCAAATCTGTCCCGATAATCGGCCACAGTCCCCTCCTGCGTCAGAGCAAAGAATTGTTCATAGAAGTCTCCTCCCCCATCGACTCGGAAACGCTCTAATAAACAATCCTTAAACTCTCTCCAGCTCCGGATAGGCTCCCTCCTGTCTCGCCACTGATACCATGCCAGCGCCTTCCCTTCCAGACACAATCCTGCCACCGTCAGCTTCTCATCATCTGTCAACCCGTTGACAGCGAAGTAACACTCCACCTTATAGATCCAACCATGGCCATCTTCGCCCTCAAAGATGGGCATCTTCAACTTCCTCACCTTCGGATCACTTCTTTTACCCCGGTACTCTCCATAACCTTCCATTCCTCGAAGATGAGGTGCTCCCCAAGTGTCCCGATCCTCCCTCCGGCGTTGGTATCCGAATCCGTCGTCATATTCCCCTCTTCCCCTTTCAAAATCAGCACCTCGACGCTGAAATTCAGCACCTCGACGCTGATATTCTTCTCTTCTTTCGCCAAAATCTGCACTTCCCTCATATTCCCCTCTCCTACCTTCAAATTCCGCACCTCGACGCTGAAATTCAGCACCTCGACGCTGGAATTCCTCTCTTCTACCGCCAAAATCAGCACCTCTTCGATCATTTCCCATGCTCATCTCCTCTCTAGAAAGTGGCTCTATAGGTGGCATGTCGTCCTCTCCCTCAAGGATCTCTACTGTCGGATTCCTCCTCCCCCGAAGCGGGTTCGGATTTCCTCCTACGCCATGGTCGTCGATAGTCTCTCTTGCTTCTGACGCCGTCGGATTAGTCTTCATCTCAAGTAATTTTTTCATCATCTCTTCCATGGTCGTGAACTTCCCATCCAACCTTTCATTATTGGTGGTGATTTCAAGGAATTTTTCCTTCTAGGACTTCGATCTTCTTTCCGGCCATTTTTTTTTCTACGAGTCACAAGAAATCTTCCTCCGACAGCCAAAAATCCCGCTCAAATTCTGAATTTCAGCCGCCGATGGTCCCAGAACGATGCTCTGATACCAATTTGATAGGAATTACTTGGTTCACAAGTAATTCTAACCCAAACCAATAAAATTTCAGCAGCAAACTTCTGTCCACAGCAGAGAAAACAGCAGGAAAACAGGGAAATCTGAGAGAAAACGCAAGAAACGGCTTGCATTTCACTAATAATGAAAGCAAAACAAAGAAATATACAACGTTCTTCAATTCGAGAGGAAGAACAACTCTCCACAAGTCTCTAGCAAACCCTAGAGCCCAAGAACACCAAGAGATCTCAAACTTCTCATTCAAATTCAAGATGATCTCTAATTCCCCCCAATCTTCTAATTAAACAAAAATAATCATAAAGGATAATAATGGATTTCCTAAAACAGCCCCCTCATTCAAATTTCTCCCTCCCAAATCAGAATTAATCCCACGTGGGGTCCACAGGGAGTTCCGCCCCTTGCTGCTGTTTCCGCCTAGCCCGTCTCGTGTACATGGACCGGTCCAACCGGGCCATCCTGGGCCGGTCTAACAGCGTGACACTGAACAAAGATTCAACAACACTTGACCGAAATACTTCACAAACCTAGAGGGCGCTAAGAGCAAACCTAAACTACTTAATTTCAACAAAAAAATGTGACATAATTACAGCTTTATAGAAAAGAAATTCCTCAAAACGCTAACCCAGTGGATTTTTGCTGCTAAAATGATTTCTGCACCCGGGAAAGTGAGTTCAGTGAATCCAACACCTTAGTTTTGTTCAGTCTTCCAACGATCTTTCCAAGGAAGGAAGAACAGCTGGGCGAAAGCCTGTGGTTGCTGCACCGTGGCTAACTTCTCCCAGCCAACTCTGTCTTCTTTACTACCTGTTCGGATAACAAAGTTTCTGACCTGAAAATGGGGCTGGACGCTCCAATTTTTTGTTTGCTGGAACGGCAACTTGGCTGTAATTTCCAGCAGCTAGGAAACATGCTAGGAAGATGGGAAAAGTGGAAAACAATAGATTAAAAGTTCAAAAACACAAAGTAAAGATTAAACAAAAAACAACAACAAAAAACCTTTTATCCCACCACTTTGGGTTGGCTACATGAATCTTTTTTCTACATTGTGTTCTTTTAAGAGTCAAATTTACATTTAAATCTAATAAAAAAAATTCATTTCTAATACTTTCTTTCTAATTCTTTTTAGGTCTACTGTGGGCTCCGAAAATTCGGCCCTGGCCTCCCCGCCGCGCTGACTGTTTGCTTTTTTCTTTTATCCGCGAAGGGAGTTTTAACGGATTAAGTTCCGGGGTAAATTTTGAAAGGCAGATGGATTTGTAGATAAGACACTACCCAGAGATTTCGCCCTCATTTGGTGAGGACTTTATGATTTGAGTTCTGGTTTCCTATAGGCGCAAGCCCCTATAGTTAATTACCCCTGCCGATCACGAGAAAGAACTTTCGATTAAGGCTAGTCGTCAATCAGATACGTAGAGTATACGTGTTATCTGACATATAGTAGCAGCAATAGGTTTGGATTTGGGAATTGAGATAGTTGGAGAATTTGGAAATTTGGGAGATTTGATATTTAAAATGGAAATTTTCACCATCTAACACTAAAAACGGATGGTGGGGGAATGGATGATAAACCCGATCAAGATCCCATGGTTCCGTCGTCCCGGGCCATCATAGTCTCTGGTCTACTTAGTCAGAGGAGGTAGTCGACCCAACCTGACAGAAAGATCCTTGTCGGCACCATGGGTTGCTTCGTCCAAGGGGACCTTGTAGACCTGGGTTGAATGTTTGTCTAAGGGGATAAATTTGAATCCACCTTAGCTAACAAAGGGCTTTGTGCCCTATCGATCATATCCTATTGATTCATATCTCAAGGATTTGATGCCAATAAGAAACGTATTGGCGCTGGTCATAATCGGTATTTCGTGGTGCCATTTAGCGGCAAAACCACTCGGTTCAGAGGGCTCCGGGTCATAATCGTTTATCCTGCGGTGCCATTTGGCGGCGAAACCGCAGGTTAGAGGACACATACTACATCCTTATTGGCAGGAGCTTGTTTGAGAATGGATCCTAGTAATATTTTTGACTAGGCATTTGGCTCTTTGTGAGCTGGAGTATTTTCAATTTGTCCACCCCGACAAACTGTTGTGGAGGGTGGATGAATTTTACTTTAAGTATTGACGGATAGATTTCAGTTAAATATCTTTGGAATTTTGGAATTTTGGATTTTGAGATTTTTTAGATATTTTTGGGTATTTGAGTGGAATTTGAAAGACATTTGAAAATATTTGGAATGGACCCCTCCGGTTGAGATAATCATTCAACACGGGCATCATCGGGGTGTTCGGGGTCATTTCTTTTTTATTGATTGAATATTGTCGACTCAATCGAATTATCGATAGATGATCGGATTTCGTATGTTTTATGCCCTTATTAGTGAATTCGTATTGCTATAGACCTTTGAAGGCCTAATATGAATGTATTAAAACAAATATACCGGTCATCATCACCGTATACTTGTTTGATTGTTCGAACCCTGTCGACTTCTATTGACCCGTATAGAAGGATCGGGTTCGAACTTGAATTCACTTATTAACTCGCGCAGCATTCCTAGATGTCACGTGTGTACCAATAACACGCTTGTCGAGACCCATGCGGGTGTTTGGGGGCATTTTATAATTAAACATTGTCAACTTCTTTTTACCTGTTAAGGAGGATCGGGTTTAAATTTAATAACCCGCGCAACATCCCTAGACGTCACGTGTGTACCAATAACACGCTCGTCGGGGCCCACGCGGGTTCATGATTGATTTTACCCCTTTTTAGTGTAACTATATGTATACAAATTACAGTGCATGTGCAGGGGCATTTTGAAATATTTCAGTTGTGCATGTAATTGCTATTTGAATGCACACAATATTTCATTTGAGAACTTATACACGTCTTTTGTCCTCTAGTATGAGTGTTGCGGATCCGGTAGCGTGGCGTTGCAGATAATATGTGGCATGTATACGAATCTTCTACAATCGCTTGCAAGTGCTTGAATTTTCTACGCATCGACCTCCTTGTTTGTAGAGAATACATGTCTTCTACGTGGCAAGTATTCTACGACAACTTGTAGTGGTTGTACTTGACTCGGATCGACCACCTTTCACTTGTAAGGGATCAGTGTATCCTTCCTCAAGGGGATTGGTCTTAATTGTCAGGGTGTTGTTGCATTCATTGCATGAGGTTCAAGTCTCTTGCTAGTAGGAATTTTCATTTGATGACAGACATCTATATCTCTTTATGGATGATACTGTGTATATAATAGATCTCCTATGATAATTCATACTAATTTGCATTGCCACCACCTCTTCATATGCATGGATTGGTAGGTTGTTTCATTCATTTGCATATCTCCCCATGAGAGCATCAAATTCATTGTAAGATTTATGTCATCAACTCCCAATCTTGGAAGTCAGTCATTATGCATACGAAGAATGCCTTTACTTTTACTTGTGAGTGAAGTGTTGTATACATTGTGGATCTTCTGACATCGAGTATGTTGTATTCATTGAAGATGAACGAATCAATCGAGTTATGCATCGTTAATACTCGCTATCAAGCTACAGTTTGAATCTTTCTGATTATAGTTAATTGTATAGTTGATATAGATGTCACTTGTTTTCATCATTCATCATCCTCACGCATTGAGAACTTGTCTTCCACCTGTTCGCTTGTATAAGATTTGCATGACTCAAATCTTTCTTATTCAAATTAGGAAGATGGTACTTTAACATTCCATAGGGATTTTGGTTATCATTCCAAATATAGTCCCTTTATGTTCAAAATTCAACTTAGGCTCATGCTTATTGCAGTTCCCTTTTAGATTCAAGTCTAAGTCCCTTTGTAGTAGAGTTGCAAGTTCTTGCTTGTATTCATGTTCAATGTCCAAACATGATCATTTTCATTTGAACTTGAGTCCAATTTGTCCATATTATACCAAGTTCAAGTTTAACTTCAAGCACACTTAGTTCAAATTCTTGTCCAAGCTTGAATCTCAGACTTGTCATCCAAATCAAGTCTTTGTTTAAGTTCAAGTGGCAAACTCAAATTCTATGTCCACAAATTCTTTATTGTCCAGAATTTTGTTCCAGTTTGAATTCGGTGTGAGTTTTCTTGTTATCACGTTGAAGTCCACAAGCTCAATTGAATGTCCATTGGAAAAGTTTTAACTCTTTAGTTATCATTTGCATGATTATGCTTTGCTGAGTTAAAGTTCAATTCCTTATAGTATTTTTAAGTGCAAAGCTTTGTTTTCATTCAAGTTTAATTTAGGTTCAAGTTAAATTCATTTGAGATTAAACTCAATCCAAGTCCAAGTTCTCAAGTCTCCCATTGTCCTTTTGAGTTCAAACAGGTCCGAGTACAGTCATGTTTTCACCCAAAATTTTGGCAGCCTCCCGGCGTCTCCCCCATTTAGGGGAAAACTACGAGAAAACTGGGTCTTCCCACCACGTGCAAAAAAGGCATGTATGGCAGGTGTCCTCGGATGAGGACACTGCGGCCGTGAACTTTCTTCCCACCACGCGCAATAAAGGCGTGTATGGGGTCTTTGACGGTACCTGTTTAAAAGACACAATTTGATATCCCCCCGCTCGGAGGTACTTATAAGTGACCCCGCCTCGCCGTAGGCACCACACCGGGGTCCCATCCCACCACGCTCAATAAATGCGTGTATAGGCAGTTTTTCGGTGTGCCACGAACGCCGAAGTAGAGTTTAGGTGATTGCCCGCCTCGTCGTAGGCGTCGGATCGGGGTCCCATCCCACCATGCGCAATAAAGGCGTGTATAGTCGGTTTTCTGGTTCGCCGCATACAACGAAGGCGACAATCTGAGTTTAGAAAATTCATACCTTCGCGGGGTTGTAGATGCAGCACGTAGATCGAGGGAGAGAGGTATTTGCATATTTCTCTTCTCTTTTTATCATTAATTATATAATTAATTAAAAAATAGTTATAATTAATAAAAAAACTAATTATAATTAATTTTAAAAAATATATAATTAATTATAAATTATTAATTATAATTAATAGGAATTAATTATAATTAATAAAATAATAAATTATAATTATTTAGAAATTAATTATAATTAATAATAATTAGGAACAATTAATTATTAATATTAGAGATTAATTAAGATTAATTAAAAATAATTAATTGTTATTAATAAAAATTAATTATAATTAACTAAATAATTAATTATAATTAATAAAAAATTTAAAATAATTAATTATTATTAATAAAAATTAATTATAACTAATTAAGATAATTATTCATCAATATTAACAATTAATTATGATTAATTATAATTACTATTAACTAATTATAATAAATTAAAATTAATTAATAAAAAATAATAATAATAAGTAAATAAAATTTCCCTCCCCCTCACTGGATTTGGCCGCAGAAGCACACGAAAGGGAAAGTTACCTTCGCAGCTAGTGAGCCCCTCTTGTTACTTCCGATCAAAATGTCGTGACCCACGATCCAACAGGAAGGGAACGTCGCTGAGGGAGGCGAAATTGAGCTGCAATGGGGAGCTTGGCTTGAAGGAAACGGGTAAGAGGGGACCAGTCGCTCGGGCTCCAGAGAGATCGGGTGGAGCTTGAGGTTGGATAGAGAGGAGATGGAGCTCGGTTTTGGCACTGGCTATAGGCGGAGAGGTCAATTTCTCTCTCTCTCTCTCTGAGATCGGGATCGGGAGGTATGTCACCAGCTTCAGTGGAGATCGGGATGGGGTCAGAGGTTTGGGTGGAGTTTCGACGTGGGAAGTGAACGAGCGATAGGGGAGAGTGTTGGTCGTGCGTGGGAGCAGAGCAGCGAATGGAAGCAGAAGAGCCTTCATCTCATTTGGCTTTTAAAGACGAGAGGAGCGTCCAGCTGGAACGGGATTTGGGCAGGAAACACGGAGAAGCAATGGATTCGGCGCCGTTCGCAGAGATAGGCTATAGCAGCAGGATTTGCGGGAGTTCTGGAGCGTATAGTCGGCGTTGTATGACAGATAAATGAATTTTTTTGTTTTCTTTTGGATAATGTATGGAGGTCAACATCTACCCTCATCTTTTTTGACACAGGAAGGATCTAATACATCTCTCCTAATAGGGTCATTGGAAAGCTGACATTTTAAGTGACCAAATCATCTAAGGCGACTCTCTAATCTTATCTGCCAATGGAGTTACTCCAACCTTTTCATATACTAAGTGTAAAGCCACTCATCCACGTAGGCATCTTCATCTATGCAGCACTTAACTTAATTTTATGCTTTTCTTTTAGTGGTCAACATTCTGCGTCATAAAACATTGCAGGTCTTACCACCATCTTATAACCTAAAATTTGAAGGGTATTTTTCTATCACACAACAAGCC
Organism: Dendrobium huoshanense; assembly: GCA_016618105.1. Taxonomy (NCBI): domain Eukaryota; kingdom Viridiplantae; phylum Streptophyta; class Magnoliopsida; order Asparagales; family Orchidaceae; genus Dendrobium; species Dendrobium huoshanense. Next base: position 57,338,002 of record CM028345.1, on the reverse strand, counting down.
CAATATATTCCTCCACTTCAACCATACAATTGAATTCTTCTAATAACATCCTCATCTATTTCACCATCACTTTGAACAATAGACCTGAGATATTCAAAATGTGTACTCTTTTTAATGACTTGATCACTCAATATTATAATCCAACTATTAGATCTATTATTATTAAAATTTTACTCCATATATTCGGTTTTAGATATACTTAAATGGAAACATTTAGACTTTGGCAAAGTAAAGATTAAGAAAAGAAAAATTGGAAAACATAGAACGTGATAAATGACAATTCTTGGCTCGATATGATAACATATTTGTTCATAATTCAATAAAATATGAGGGTAACTCTTCTGTCTCTGCACCTAGTAAGTTGGATTGATCAAGAACTTCAAAGAAGTACTGGGTGAACTGTCTTATTGCCTCCCATCCACTGCAATCTGCGGCGGTTCCCTTGAACAGCCCCCAAGAGATGGTTTCAGAGTTCTCGGTTCGTTTTTGACCGAATCTTTGACTCCATGATTCCCTTCTTCTTTCCTCACCTCTCCAAACTTACCAAAATATGGAACCCCTCCTCACAAATTTAGAAGGCTATCAGACACTCCTCCACCCAAGCAATCATCTATTAACAGCCAGGCCCTCTAGTTGCTAAATTATCCCTCATAACGAAAAAAAAAAAAAAAACGACTTAACTGTAATTCTAATTCAAAAAGGACCTCCCCTCATCCAATCATGTCAATATGAATTAATTTTAGTAGAATTCATAATGGCGACTCCATACTTAATGAATTATATATGTTTTTGGGTAATTGCAGCAGTTACTTGACCTTCTACCAGTGCTTCATATTGAGAATTTGTCTAAATCTTTTCCCATTTTTGATATTCCAATAAAAAAATGACGAAACTCATTTGTGAAGGCTCCGGTATTGTAATTTTCCAATGTGCTCCTTTGGTACTAAACAAATTTTGTTATGTATATGTATCATAATTAATTGTTTAATCTTCCAGTGGAATTTGATAAACCACTGATACCTGCTCATTTAGTTATATGCTGCAGGACTATGTATGGCTGTGCAGGCTTTTGTTCCATCTGAATCACAAGGCTTTCTGAATGTTGTTTCTGGGTGAGCTTTGTTTTATTCTTTGTTTTAAAACTTGTTTTCATGGTATTAATTATGCTTATAAAAATATAGTTATCCAAGTAACCACATACCGTTTTTGTTTTTTTTTTTTGTTTTTGTTTCCAATTTCCTTTAAATATCTTTTATGCCATGAAAACAACTAAAACTTGAATTTCTATTGATTGAAAAATCAAGAATAGCATTATTCAATCTCAGAAGCTCCTATCATATTTGCTAATCGCTAGCAAGTGGAAAGTACCGAGCAAACGTCTAATCAGCACTTTGGTGATCAGGTTGACCTGGCTTGCTTGTCTGGCTGAATCTTCTTCTACCTTGGGCTTGGTATTGTCCTATGGCCCTTTTTATGCTAAGAGTGGCTTAAATGCTGTTGCCCTCTGCTTACATTGATGAGACTTATCTGCAAGATCACCAACCCTGACTGTTGGGTTTGTGATGTGAAACAAAGTGGCTAACAAGAATTGTGTTACGAAAATTAATCAAAATATGAACTTTTCTTTGCTAAATTTAAACTAATGTTTCTTCAAGTTAGACCTTAGAACAATCTGTGAGAAGATTAAGTAATAGCAATCACTTACTACGGAGATTATTAAGATACTTGCAAAACAACAACCACATAAATAAATAAAGCTTATGACGAAATTAATAAGAGTCCACAGTTTAACTATTAGATCGTTCACCTGGAGATCCCTCACTCACACTCATGACAATAGTTCTTTAGCGGAAGAATATTGCAAGCAAACTTAGAGAAGCCACTAGAAGACACGCGATGCCGATGGTGCTAGTCGCCAGGGAAGGAGTCGGATTTGGAGAAACAGGTGGTCGTCCGATCATCTTCCACTCTCCAGTAGGTCTTTGTTCGTCGATGTCGTCTGTTAAATGGAAGAGAATGCGATCGACGTATTCTTTGACAGTGCTTTCGGATCCAAATCCAAGGTCAAAGAAAGGTGATTGGATGATGTCAATCTCCCCTTGAGAATTGAAAGCAAATTCATGATCAACTTCCGGATCCGCCTTACATGGTCATGGGTGGGCTTGGTGTGTTGTGGCTTGGAGGGTTTTGCCGGCGGTGAGCGATCAAGGGGGAGTAGAAGGTGGGGCGGCGGCTTGGGGTTAAGTGGGATGAGGAGAGGGGGACGGCTAGGAGAAGGGGGAGAGGTTATGAGGTTTTATTCTTTTTTGAATTAACTTCCCAAAGAAGGTAATTTAATTAATAGAATTAATGGGTTGGAGGGAAGATTAAGAATTCAAAATTTGAATTCAAAAAAATAGGGAATCAAGAGGGGGCCGGCGGCATAATTAGGGGAGGAGGGAGATTGGGAGGGAAATTAGTGCTTCTTAATGCATTAATCCAAGTTAGGTAAATGAATAAAGATTCCAATTTAATTTAAAATTAAATTATATTTGAATTGGTAAACTTTCCTAATTTAACTTGGCTAATTTTGGAAGATTTTTAAATTCAAATTTGAATTTCAAATTGAATGAAAGCTTTCCCAAAACATGCAGGCTAAATTAGGAAGGGCTTAAAGGTGATTAAACCAACATTAAGTGGGGGAGAAGAGGGGTGGCCGGTGGTGGGATTTGGAGAGGGAAATTTTGGCTGGTGGGAGGAAGGATGGAGGGGAGGCCGTCAGGTTGGGGATGTGACCGATGGTGGGAAAGGGTGGAGAAGGCGGGAGGGGGAAGGAGGGAGGAGGAAGAATACAAATAAAATAGAAAAACCAAGAGCTCACCCGTCGACAGCTGTTGGGCACTCCGTTGGCCCCTCATGGGCTTCACCACTCACATGAACTCACAAAGAGATCTGTAAGAAACAAGATAGAATTTCATTCATCAAATCATTAACCCATACAAATCCAAGAGACCTTAATATATAGGCTTCAATAATAAGAAAAGAAGAAAGACACAAATGCCATCGGGGCTACAATAGAGACTCACTACCCATAGGGGTAAACTTGGAAAACAGAAATACAAAATATATCAAAAGTAAAGACTCTGGATCTTAGCCGTCGGTCTACAACTCCGTCGACGGTGCACATGCCAAAATCTCTGACTGATGTCCTCATCAGTTTGCTCTGAATTTAATCACATTAGCCTGTTTTTTAGTGCATCATTGTGCTTTTAGTTCTAGTCCTTATATTTCCCTGCAACGATTTATCAACATCAATAGGTGATTGTAGTAGCTCAATGATGTTAGACGTGGTTGCAACAACCACATTATAGATTTTTGCTTTAACTTGTGAGAATCTTGCCCTTCCCTTTATAAGAAGATATTTTGGGGTGCTATGCCAACATTGTATGATCACTCAGATTTTGAGGGTAGCCCTTCCCATTATAATTGTCACCATTTTAATTCGAGCTTCCTCATATGGAGTGGATGGGTACATGGTGGGGCGGGGGGGGGGGGACTGTAACTTCACTAATTGCCTAACATGTTGAAGTCTTGAAGATAGGTGGTTATTCGCCGGCTGCATCATTAACACGACAACTTTGTAGAGATAGAAAAATGCTCATAATATAGCTTTTAGCCATAGAGAAATAGTTCAGTGTACTAGAGGAAAATGTTTCATCTAGTTGAATTGGACTAGGGTTGTAAGGGAGCTGAGCTGGCTCGAACTTGACTCGTTAATTAGCTCATTGGTCAAGTTTATCGAGCCATGAATTTGAGCTCGAGCTCAAGCTTATTCTTGAGCTTATATATTATACGAGCTCAAGCTCAGCTCAGCTTGGCTCGGCTTGTAAGCTTCTCGAGCCTCTTGATTAGATGAAAATATTCTTAAAAATTAATTTTAAATTTGCATTATATAATATATTTTAACAATTTTATATTATTTTATATTAAATGTAAAAAATTCAAAAAAGAAAAATTAAACAATTAAGTAGAGCTCGAGCTTAAATTTTTTTAACGATCTACATTTGAGCTCAGTAAGAATTAAAGGAGCTTAACTCGATTAAGCAGATACTTGACTAGACTTGTTTAAACCTCTAAATTAGATGAATTTGCTGCCCTAGGGAAGGTAACAACAAAAAGATACATGTTTATTTTTTAATATTTTTTAATGGACTTTCCAGTTTTTTAGCTGACAATAATAAACAAAAAAAGGGGCTTATGTCTAGTTAATGCTTAAGGGAAAGTGTTTTATGGAGCAGCTTGAAATATTCTTTTTTCCACTGATTTCTTTTTTCCTTAAAAGGAAAATTATGGAATTTAGAAATAATCATTTCAAACTTCTAGGTAAGAAAATTTCCTTTTAGGCATATTATAGCTGCTCTAGATCTAATGGATTCCAAGTTCTTGTTAGCTTACCAGCATCATTGTCTTGCAACTCGTAAGAGTTTAATCCTCAGATGTCTTTGATGATTAATGAGCACGACTAAATCGTAGTAAACTTCTTTATTCCTCCGACACTGTCAAGGCGTTAACTATCTCAACTCTTCACTTAAAATTAGATTGCTGGGTTGAAAGTTTCTTGATTTGAAGTGCTTGTTTAGATATTGGGTGGCTCGAGCTTTTTGACAGTTGATCTGACATGCTACTTGTTAATTTTCTTCCTTTAGTTGAGTATCGGTTGCATCTCCGGTTGTTCTCATCATGCCACAATCATCTTCGTTAAGTTCGTCTTGTTGTTGTGAAAATTTTGGCCAAATTTATATATAACTTGAACAATGCCATAGCTTCTGACCTGAAGGTTATACTGCGAAAGGTGTTTCCTTATTATAATTAGAGTGGTTCAGTATTGCTAGAGGACGATTGACAACTCTTTCATCTAACCTTCTTTTCTGGGTTGAACTTCTTATATAACATATTGCCTATTTGCAACTTCAGCTTGCCTATTCGTTTTTAGATGACAAGCAAATAGAAACATCAAGTTTATCCCATGCTCATCCTCCTGTCAGTGAACCGTGTCTCATTATTTGTGATAATGGTGTCCGGTAGGTCAAATATGGGAAAGATTTTTTACTAGAGAAGTTTAACTATAACATCAGAAGTTGCTTTTTCCACATCCACTCATGTCGTAAAGTAGTTGACTGACACTAGGGGGAAATGCCTTTGATTGCATTTGGTAGCTAAATGATAGGAGTCAATCCTCATGTAGTGAATGACCATAAATTGGTTATGGGTTGGAGCTCTTGAATTGATCGGTGTAGGATCCAAGCATGAGCTCGATATGATCAGCTTCTTGCAAACTCGATGGCATCACGCGGGAGATAAAGTACCTAGTCACTTGGTATCTGAGTAGGCATTATTACGCCCTAATCAAGTTGAATGGGCTATACTTCTTTCCCATTCAATTTAATTCCTTGTTAATTTGCATGGTTTGTGGATCCTCAATTGATAGTATGATCATCACCTCATCGAACAATGCTTGTGGTTTGATGTATTTCGCCAACACATCAGCAAGTTGATTTTCTATTCGTGGCACATGCCTCACCATAAAGTGAATCTCTGCTAGGACTTTCTTTAGGTACTTTTCTGCAATGCTATCTGTGGCTTTGTAATCTCCCACCTTCTGGTTGACGACCGATTGAGAAACAACATAGAGGATTAGCTTCTTTGCTCTAACTCTGACTACTAGCCTCAATTCATCAAGAATAATATCGTACTCCTAGGTGTTGGTGATGTTGAATGCCAATTAAATGGCACAAGTAATGATGACAACTGCAAGCTAGTTAGGGTAGCACTGACTTTGTTGATGTTCCCCAAAAGCCCCATATGTGTAGAAGATCCAAGCATATTCTAAAGACATGCTATACTACATTGGACGTTATCTCACTTTAATCAAATGAGCTATCGAGGTGTTTGAGGGCGATCATCTTGCTTTGTTGGGTACCCAACTTTATCATTCTTGATAAGTACCAGAGCTAGAAGTGATGGGAATCGCTTTAGGTCGCCCTTCCCTACTAGTTTTCTTGAGGGGAACCTTTTGGACTTGACAATTCTTTGTTTTGTGGTCACTTTGATTATGATAAAAGCGAACCGTTATGTTGTCTGGATTCTTGGGAAGAGTGAAAAGTTGTGATGGCCACCATTAGTACTCTTTATCTTGTATGGTTGTAAAGATTTTGTCAATCTTATTTTCAAAGCGGCGTAGTGGGCGTCTTTGCATTATAGCTTTGAAGGGTTGAGGACCCACTACCCTTGATGGACGTTGTGGTGCTATTGTAAGTTACCATTGCCTCAAAATTTAACTAAAAAAGCTTCCCTTTTTGGCACTTGGTCGTTCTTATCTCGGTTGGGTTAAACCTGATTGGTTTAGTTGTCCAGGCTATTTCTTTTGAGGAACATTTATAATGGGGACTTCACTAGTTGAATCCAGATTTGTCTGGTGGATGATACAAGGCCTTATTTTATGCACCACTTGTGAGCTTGAGGAGACCTGTGTGTGAGGACGATGATGTAGTGGATCGTCGGAAGATGCGACCTGCAAGAAGGATTTGGGGTTTTCCCAATCCAGGGAAGAAGAAGAAGCTTTCCAAAGCTTAACAAAGGGATAATATCATTCACTACCCCTCAAAACCTTACATTGGACCTATTTAAAGAGGAAAATAGAAGTCTCTAGAGCAAGGAAGGTAAACTAGTCCCTAAGCACAATAAAAGCTAAGGTGTTCCTACATCATTCTCCCCTTGCGTAAAAAGAGCTCGACTCCGTCGAGATGCATTATTGACAAAGAAGTTGCAGAAGACAGATTCCCGGATCGAAGATTTTGTTTTCATTATTGCCGAAATGAGTGACTTTCCTTTCCATTGATGCCTCGGGTACCGTAGTGTCACCCTTGTCTGAATTTCTTCTCCAAACAGGCAATACCTTTATCAAGCCACCTCTCACAGGTTTTACCTTATCAAAAGAGCAAGCTTTAAGAGGCTCAAATAGGGTAGAATTCCCATTGGAAATCACTTGGCCTGAATAAGGGGCAACCACAATCAACGAATCTGCGGCAAACTTATGAGTGATCCAATCACGACATTCACAAATGCTTTGGAGCACGGTTGGCATTCCACAGACATCTTCACCCATGTTAATAGCCTTGGTGTACAATCCATGACTAACATCATTCACAAGCATCACATAAACTATCACATCATCATCAGTCGCCAAGCCAAAATAGTCATTGTAGTTCCCAGTAAATGCTTCCCAATCAAAGCCTCGAAGGGCCCCAAATGATTCAAGCAACCCTCGTACCTGCACTTTAGTAAAATCATATGGGGGTCTAACAAAAATACAACCTGGCCCCTCAAGAGCACTGGTTGAACCTGGCACCCTTGTTTCAGCAAAATCTCTATTGGATGAAGGCCTCAATTGATGTTCTTTTGCAATGACAGATCGCAAACATATTGCAGTCTGTTCTGTCTTTGGTTCAGGCAGGCGTTGAGAAGGTACAGTACTGGAAGCATTTTTTGGTATCTTCCGGTGTTGAAGTTCATAATGTAAAGACTGATTGCCAACAGGTGAAACTTCATGAGAACTAGTAATTGAAGACAACATATTTTTTTGCTGCTGCAGTGAAATTACCACTCTTTGAACCGAAACTCTTCTGAAGAGCAATCTCTTGTGGCTTGAACCTCTCCATATTTACTTCAGTTGAACGTTCATCTAAATTAGGGGGGCAAGGCTGGAGCCTCTCTTACAATTGAAAGCTTTTAAGTATTCTGAAGTTGTACTACAGGTTGGCAGTTCCAATGATCCATTCTTTGGTGGCCCAATTGATTGAGCATCATGATTTGCAAGAATGCTACTTATATTTTCCCTGTCCAAACTTTTACTATGATTAGTTGTTACTTTGGCTTCTGGATCAGCGAGGTCACGATTCGCCTTCAAAATGAATTCTTTGGAAAGATAATCCCAAAGCCAAGCGAAAAATGCCCCGCTCTCCTCCCCTAAAAATGCATGTAGGTCATCACGTGCTTGATTTTGATGCTTGCCATTACAAACAAGCACCACAATGTACTCCTTGACATTATGTCGAGCAGCTGAGGAGCATTGCCGATGATCAACTTGGTCAACCAAGTTTAAACCTGGGATTTCCACACCTGCAGTAAAACTGTTCTCAGTATCAACGTTGTACAAGGTCGTCCATTCGTACTCGTCAAGCTCCATGGCGGTCAGTTGCAATGGGGTCCTCAAGGGAAGGATGCTCTCAAGAGCTTTGCACTGTTTTGATGTCAATGAATCTAGGAGATCTACAGTGAGGTGGATGTAGAGTTTGCCTCGCATGAATGACTTCTGGTACATTGGCATTCCCTCGTCATTGATCGCCTTGAATTGATCAGGCTTCACAACATCTCCGGGATTTGATTTAATAAGCAGCTGCCGGCCGTCAAGATGGATTAACACGAACTGGAAGCCACAGAGGGCTTTGATTATGGATGGCTCAGCCTGGCGTAACAGCCATTCGATGGTCTGTCCATCGGACTTATGTCCGCCCGTGTGAGCTGAAAGACGCGAGCAGCGCAGATGATCGGCATGTGGTGAGGAGCAGTGGTGGAGGAGCCGACGGGATCGGGCTTGGCCATGCGAAGAAGAAGAAGAGAACTGTCTTTGTCGCGATCTTGATCATGAGATATGTATTTGTCGCAATCGCCACTTGAGCGGTGGCTGGAGTCCACCGGATCGCTCGATGCAGGAGCCTGCGGGGCGCCGGAGCTGATGGGCTCAGGCGTCACTTGGGTCGTAAGGGGCATAGGCGATGGGTCGGTTAGCTGCGGAAGTGGGGCTGGGGCCGGGAGCAGGAGCCGGCTCTGATCATGTTGAGTTGCTGAGATGATTGTTTTGTCGGGTAGGGAATCGTGGTCGTCGCCAGGCACGGATTCGCGCTCGTCGCCAGGCGCGGAATCGCGCTCGGATGCGGAAACAATAGAGGAGATTGGCGTAGAAACAGAGGATGCGGAAGTCTGTGGAGGCGAATGCGGAAGCGAGTCGTTGGGCAAGGGATGTTTGCGAACTTTGCGACCAGGCGGAGGATCTCGCCATCGCAATGGAAGCTCGAGCGGTGGGTATTCCGGCGGTCGATCACGCCATTTGAGCGGGAGTTCGAGCGGAGCGTAATCTTCAGCGACCGTGGGAGTATGGCGGGACGGATGGCGTCTGCGTGAAGCGGACGAGGGGATCGAAGAAGAAGAATGCCTCGGTATGGTTGCCGACGACATCCTCATCCTCCTTATTGACCGAAGGGTATCGCGAATCCGATCAAGGTTTCTATCTACCTGATCGAGCGACTTCTTCGATTGAGCTTGATAGAAGGCGATCCGGCTTCGAGCATCGTCGACAGCCCACCTTCCTTGGCGTCGATCGTCGTCGACCGCCAATCTTGTTTTGCGGCTTCGATCGTCGTCGACAGCCGACCTTCTGCAATACATCGATCTTCACAAGCTCCAGGCTTTTATACCAACTGATGTAGTGGATCGTCGGAAGATGCGACCTGCAAGAAGGATTTGAGGTTTTCCAATCCAGGGAAGAAGAAGAAGAAGCTTTCCAAAGCTTAACAAATGGATAATATCATTCACTACCCCTCAAAACCTTACATTGGACCTATTTAAAGAGGAAAATAGAAGTCTCTAGAGCAAGGAAGGTAAACTAGTCCCTAAGCACAATAAAAGCTAAGATGTTCCTACATCAGACGAGGAAGGCAAAATAGAAAGGGGGGAAGAGAAAGAGTGGATCTGGACAAAATCTTTATTATCTCAACCAGAAATATAAGAATAAGAGGTGTGATAGCTCTATCATGTAGAGCTTAAGCTAAGCTATAGAAAAACAACAATATCTCTGTAATATCAGTTTTGCTCCAGGTTCGTCCGGACGAAGTCGGATCGTCCGGGACGATCGGTACAGGTTGTGCAGAAAAAATCATGTTTGGCTGTATGGTTCGTCTGGACGAAATCAGGATCATCTGGACGAAAATAAGTCAGAGAACCCGTCGCCGGGGACGATATGTAAAATTCGTCTGGACGAAATTTGTCCAGAGCCACTTCGTCCGGGACGAAGTGCGATCGTCCAGGACGATCAGTCTGGATATATATAGAAATGAGATATTTTGAAGAGAGAGAAAAAGCTGAGGAGAGAGAAAAACGAATGAAAAAGTGGAAAAGTGGATTTTCGGGCGACGCCGGTCTGTTTTCGTCCGTTGTGACAGTTGAGGAAATTGCTGTACCCGAGGTAAGGCACAATCCGACTTTCTCAATTTTCAGAACCGTCGCTTTTGGCGGTATTATCTGTCCGGAATTAAGTTTTGTTCGTGATTTTCGTCTGTAATTTCTGACTGGTTTAGTTTTTACCGCGTAACTTTCTGTATTTTGTTGAAGTGCCGAGTGTGCACATTTTGGTTATTTTCTGAAGATTTTTGTCCGGGTATTTTTGATTCGACTGTGTTTTTAGTCGACTGGAGTTTTCTGTGAACTTGGAAATTATCTGTGCAGTAAAATAAATGTTCTGAAATGTTGATATCTATTCTGTGCGAATTTGGTGAATTTTGATTTTCAGGAAAATTGTGTAAATTCTGTATACTGCCGTTGTGCTGCCCGATTTTTGAGTAATTTCTGTTTTGTCCGGAAATCTTCTGATTTGATATGCTATCTGTATATGCTATAAAAAGGGAGTTATAAGGGGCCTGGATCCTATGAGATTCAGTTAGTGTCTGGGAATTCTGAAATGAGCTCAATATGAAATCTGATATCTGTTCTGTTCCGGATCCGAGGAAAATCTGTTTAGGTGCTATAAGCACTATATATGTATTCTGGTGCTATAAGCACATCTGTTCTGGTGCCGTGAGCACAAAGGGAGGCATAAGGGGCCTGAATCCTATGAGATTCAGTCAGTGTCAGGGAATTTAGCTATGAATTACATAATATCTGATCTTTGATTCTGATATGATTCTGATACGATTTGTTCTGTTCCGATATGATCTGAACTTCTGATTTTGTACGATTCTGATTCTATTGATCTGATATATCTGATCTGTTCTGTTTCTGATTTGATACGACTTCTGTTTCCGTACAATTCTGTTTGATTTGATATATGCCCGATTTCATTCTGATTTCTGTACGGTTTTGTCTGATGTATTGGTTTTGAGATTCTGAGAATTTTGATTGGAGGTTTGTTGCTTTACTGAGCTGTTGAGCTCACCCTTGCTTTCTGGTGGTTTTCAGGTTCTGGGAAAGGGAAGGAAGTCCAGGATTAGTTCAAAGTCTGATCAGTTTTGTACCTTTTGATTTTTGTACAGTCATGGATTTTCTGTTCTGTCTTCCTTTCTGTCTAAAAGCCATGTACTGTATTTATAGATGATTGTTTTGAGGAAAATGAAATCAGATAGATCTTTTGTTCCGCTGCATTTGATGTTTTAGTAGCTCTGTCTGTGTTTGTCTTTTTGAGTTAAATGTTTGGAAGATTCAGTTCTGAACCAAATTCCAAAGCTAGATCCTGGTTAGCTTCTCCGTCGCGGCCCGGTGCGAACGGGATCCGTCTCGGGTCGGGTCGGGTCGTGACAAACTTTTTGGTATCAGAGCACTGGTTTTGGAAACTGGTTGGATTGTAAAACAGAGCTCTAGGAAGTGATCAGTGAGTCTGTCTGGGGGTAGTTTTGGGTCGTTCGGCTTTTTATTGTGTTGTTTTTGTGATAGTTTTCCAGATTTTCTGGATTTTTTTGTATGGATCAGCCAGACCCAGACATGACAGATGGGCAGAGTGCCGATCAGGCAGCACCAGTGGGGAGTACAGCCCCAGTGGTCGGTGCTGATACGCTTTCTCAGTTTTCTTCACTCGTTGCTCAGATGATGAGCGAGACTCAGAGTAGAGCTTCTACTGTCCGATCTGATGACCTGGATAGACATTTGCAGTTGTTTTTGAGATTGAAACCTCCGAGGTTTGAGGGCGCTGTTGAGCCCAGAGCTGCTGAGGAATGGCTGAGGAGATTGGAGAAGACCTTTGACGGGATGCAGTGTCCGTCAGATAGGAAGGTTCCATTGGCAGTTTTTCTGTTGGATTGAGAGGCTGAACACTGGTGGGAAGGCCAGCAAGCAGCCAGATTTCAGGGCAGACTGAACTCTTTGATTACGTGGGAAGAGTTCACTGAGGTATTCCGAGACTGGTTTGTTCCCCCTTCTGCACGACAGCAGATGCAGGAGAATTTTCTGAGGCTTGTTCAGGGGAGCAAAACGGTGATGCAGTACGAGGCTGAGTTTACTGCATTAGCCAGGTACGCTCTGCAGCTGGTTAGCACTTCTGCTGAGAGGTGTTACAGATTTCTGAGGGGATTGCGAGATACCTTGAGGCAGCCCCTGATACCGTTTCGGATCACTGATTTCTCTGAGCTTGTGGAGCGAGCTCGTCTGATAGAGAACGACCTGATGGCTACTCAGCAGCGGTGGACTGCGAGTAGGAAGAGATTTGGAGGTGAGGCTTCTGGCAGTGGTTCCTCTGGAAAGAGGAGATTTGTCTCTGGTTCTGGATCTGGAGATTCCAGGAGGAGCGGAGGGTCGTCTGGTACTGCTACTAGTACGACGAGTTCTGGATCAGTCAGTACGGCACCTGTGTGCCAGAACTGTGGACGACGACACTTTGGCCAGTGCTACAGGATGGCTGGTCTGTGCTTCCGATGTGGTCAGTCAGGACATCGAATTGCAGAGTGTCCACAGATGGGATTTGATCAGCGATCTGAGGGCTTCGTCAGACCTGTTGGTTCAGCAGCAGGAAGACCGAGGACTGTTCCTCCACGCCCTGAGGGATTTGCTGGTAGAGGTGGTGGATCTAGTTCTGCACCACGGAGACCACCTACTGTTCAGAGGGAGCAGAGTAGTTCTGTTGCTTCAGCTCCTGTTCCAGTTCAGCCACGAGTTTACAGCTTGAGTCAGCAGGAGGCTCGAGATGCTCCCGATGTTGTGACAGGTACGATTTACATTTCTGATCAGCCCTGTCATGTTTTGTTTGACTCTGGAGCGAGTCATTCTTTTCTGTCCGAGCACTGTTTTGAGATTTTACATTTGGATTCGATGGTTTTACCGGTTTCTTTGTTTGTGATTTTACCGGCTGGGAATCCTTTGATTGCTCGACAGTTTTGTTTGTGTGAGATTGAGATTTCTGGCAAGAAGTGGAAATCAAGTTTGATTCGATTGCCGATTTCATCGTATGATGTGATTCTGGGCATGGATTGGCTGAGTCAGTATGAAGCCCAGATAGACTGTCTGAAGAAGCAAGTGAGTTTGCTTATGGCTGGAGAGAGAGTTGTATTTCAGGGATTACGAGGTGTCCTCTCCAGTCTGATTTCTGTGTTGGAGGTAAGCAGGATGTGGAAGAAGGGATGTCCGGTGTTTTTGGCTTCGGTGCGGGATCTGAACCTAGAGGTTGGTTCTGTTTCTGAGATCCCTGTGGTACGGGAGTTTGCTGATATTTTTCCTGAGGAGCTGGTTGGTTTACCTCCGGATAGAGATGTGGAGTTTTCTATCGATATTTTTCCGGGTACCGCACCGATATCGAAAGCTCCGTACAGGATGGCACCGAAAGAACTTTCTGAGTTGAAAGTTCAGCTTCAGGAGTTGGTTGACAGAGGTTTTGTGCGTCCTAGTGTTTCGCCCTGGGGAGCACCTGTTTTATTTGTGAAGAAGAAGGACGGTACACTCCGTATGTGTATTGATTACAGAGATTTGAACAAGGTCACGATCAAGAACAAGTATCCTTTGCCTCGGATTGACGACTTGTTTGATCAGCTTTCTGGATCTTCAGTATTTTCGAAGATTGATTTGAGGTCCGGATACTATCAGGTGAAGGTGAAGGAAGTTGATGTTGTGAAGACAGCTTTTAGTACTCGGTACGGGCACTATGAGTTTTTGGTTATGCCTTTTGGGGTAACCAATGCCCCTGCGATTTTCATGGATTTGATGAACCGAGTATTCAGGGAATATTTGGATCAGTTTGTGATCGTCTTCATTGACGATATTCTGGTATATTCCGCATCTGAGGATGAACATGCCAAACATTTGAGGATTGTGTTGGAGACTTTGAGGAGGCATCAGCTGTATGCCAAGTTCTCAAAATGTGAATTCTGGCTGAAGAGCATTTCTTTTCTGGGGCATGTGATTAGCGGAGAAGGCATTTCTGTAGATCCCCAGAAGATTCAGGCAGTTGCTGATTGGCCAAGGCCGACTACGGTATTTGAGGTGCGTAGTTTCTTGGGCATGGCCGGGTATTATAGGAAATTTGTGAAAGGATTTTCACAAATTTCGACGCCTCTGACGAGACTGACTCAGAAGTCAGTACCTTTTGTTTGGACACCGGAGTGTGAGGCGAGTTTTCAGCGATTGAAGGATTGTCTGACTTTAGCTCCGGTACTAGCACTTCCGTCAGGTACGGAAGGTTTTCAGGTGTTCAGTGATGCTTCACTGAAAGGACTGGGATGTGTCCTGATGCAGCATGGTCAGGTAATTTCTTATGCTTCTAGACAATTAAAGCCACATGAGAAGAATTACCCGACACATGATTTGGAGTTAGCTGCAGTAGTTTTTGCTTTAAAGATTTGGCGTCATTACCTGTATGGCGTCAGATGTGAGATCTTTACTGATCATAAGAGCCTGAAGTACATTTTTACTCAGAAGGATCTGAATTTGAGGCAGAGAAGATGGCTCGAGTTGATCAAGGACTACGATTTGACTATCCAGTATCAGCCTGGGAAGGCAAATGTGGTAGCGGATGCTCTGAGCAGGAAGTCTTCTGGATTATCAGGTATTCAGCTTACTTGTGACGACTTCCTGATACGTGACATGGAGCGATTGCAGTTAGAGGTGATTTCCTCCAGTGGTTTGGAGTTGGCTCAGATGAGTATTCAGTCTACTTTGGAGACAAGGATTCAGGAAGCCCAGAAGTCAGATTCTGATTATTCAAAGTTGATTGCACAGATTGGATCTGGTAAGACTCCTGAACTTCGAATTTCTGATTCTGGTGCTATTTTCTGTAAGAACAGGTTGTGGATACCTGTGTTTGGAGATTTGAGGCAGGAGATTCTGTACGAATCTTATCATTCAGGCTACACGGTACATCCGGGCAGTGGTAAGATGTACGCTGATATGAAACTTTTGTTTTGGTGGCCTGGAATGAAGAAAGATGTGGCAGAGTTTGTGTCGAGATGCGAAGCCTGTCAGTTGGTGAAGGCAGAGCATCAGCGACCCGGTGGACTGTTGCAGTCGTTGCCTATCCCTGAGTGGAAATGGGAGGAGGTAACAATGGACTTTGCGATGGGTTTTCCTCGATCTAGACAAGGGCACGACGCTATTTGGGTGGTTGTAGATCGATTGACGAAGTCCGCCCATTTTCTTCCTATTAGACAGACGGATTCAGTTGATCGCTTGGCACAGATATATGTGAAGGAGATAGTCATATTACACGGTGTACCTCGTGTGATCGTATCTGATCGAGATGGACGTTTTACTTCCAGACTTTAGAAAGGCATTCAACAAGGCTTGGGTACGAAACTGCATTTTAGTACAGCCTTTCATCCTCAGACAGATGGACAGTCTGAGAGGACTATTCAGGTGCTGGAAGATCTGTTGAGACTTTGTGTTCTGGATTTTAGCGGAAGCTGGGAGGATCATATTCCGCTGATTGAGTTTGCTTATAACAACAGTTTTCAGTCTAGTATCGGTATGGCACCGTACGAGGCTCTTTATGGCAGGAAGTGCCGTACTCCTTTGACTCTGATGGAGGTCGGAGATAGACAGGCTTTGGGGGCCACTTTTGCTGATGAAACTGCTCAGAAGATCAGTTTGATTAAAGAAAGATTGAAAGCTACTCAAGATCGACAGCAGAAGTATTACAATCAGAAGCACAGATTTGTAGAGTTTCAGGTTGGTGACCTTGTGTATGTCAAAGTCAGCCCGATGAAGGGTGTGAGCAGATTTGGTCAGGTGAGCAAGCTTAGTCCGAGGTATGTTGGACCTTTTGAAATCCTGGAAAGGATTGGAAAAGCTGCTTACAAATTGATGCTTTCTGATTCGATGCCTGATGTGCATAATGTGTTTCACGTATCCACTCTGAGGAAGTGGGTATCCGACTCTGGGAAGAAGGTATCTGCTGATGAGGTTGAGATTCAGGAGAATCTGGCGTACAAGGAAGAGCCAGAGTTGATTTTGGCGTACGACGTCCGAAAGTTAAGAAATAAACAGATTCTGATGGTTAAAGTCCAGTGGAAGCACCGTACTGCACGGGAAGCCACTTGGGAGAAGGAGTCTGACATGAGACAGTTGTATCCATACTTGTTTTGACTGAGTTTGGACTGGATAATGTCGAGGACGACATTTTTTTTTTAGTTGGGGAGATTGTAATATCAGTTTTGCTCCAGGTTCGTCCGGACGAAGTCGGATCGTCCGGGACGATCGGTACAGGTTGTGCAGAAAAAAATCATGTTTGGATGTATGGTTCGTCTGGACGAAATCAGGATCGTCTGGACGAAAATAAGTCAGAGAACCCGTCGCCGGGGACGATATGTAAAATTTGTCTGGACGAAATTTGTCCAGAGCCACTTCGTCCGGGACGAAGTGCGATCGTCCAGGACGATCAGTCTGGATATATATAGAAATGAGATATTTTGACGAGAGAGAAAAAGCTGAGGAGAGAGAAAAACGAAGGAAAAAGTGGAAAAGTGGATTTTCGGGCGACGCCGGTCTGTTTTCGTCCGTTGTGACAGTTGAGGAAATTGCTGTACGCGAGGTAAGGCACAATCCGACTTTCTCAATTTTCAGAACCGTCGCTTTTGGCGGTATTATCTGTCTGGAATTAAGTTTTGTTCGTGATTTTCGTCTGTAATTTCTGACTGGTTTAGTTTTTACCGCGTAACTTTCTGTATTTTGTTGAAGTGCCGAGTGTGCACATTTTGGTTATTTTCTGAAGATTTTTGTCCGGGTATTTTTGATTCGACTGTGTTTTTAGTCGACTGGAGTTTTCTGTGAACTTGGAAATTATCTGTGCAGTAAAATAAATGTTCTGAAATGTTGATATCTATTCTGTGCGAATTTGGTGAATTTTGATTTTTAGGAAAATTGTGTAAATTCTGTATACTGCTGTTGTGCTGCCCGATTTTTGAGTAATTTCTGTTTTGTCCGGAAATCTTCTGATTTGATATGCTATCTGTATATGCTATAAAAAGGGAGTTATAAGGGGCCTGGATCCTATGAGATTCAGTTAGTGTCTGGGAATTCTGAAATGAGCTCAATATGAAATCTGATATCTGTTCTGTTCCGGATCCGAGGAAAATCTGTTTAGGTGCTATAAGCACTATATATGTATTCTGGTGCTATAAGCACATCTGTTCTGGTGCCGTGAGCACAAAGGGAGGCATAATGGGCCTGAATCCTACGAGATTCAGTCAGTGTCAGGGAATTTAGCTATGAATTACATAATATCTGATCTTTGATTCTGATATGATTCTGATACGATTTGTTCTGTTCCGATATGATCTGAACTTCTGATTTTGTACGATTCTGATTCTATTGATCTGATATATCTGATCTGTTCTGTTTCTGATTTGATACGACTTCTGTTTCCGTACAATTCTGTTTGATTTGATATATGCCCGATTTCGTTCTGATTTCTGTACGGTTTTGTCTGATGTATTGGTTTTGAGATTCTGAGGATTTTGATTGGAGGTTTGTTGCTTTACTGAGCTGTTGAGCTCACCCTTGCTTTCTGGTGGTTTTCAGGTTCTGGGAAAGGGAAGGAAGTCCAGGATTAGTTCAGAGTCTGATCAGTATAGGTATTGTTTTGTACCTTTTGATTTTTGTACAGTCATGGCTTTTCTGTTCTGTCTTCCTTTCTGTCTAAAAGCCATGTACTGTATTTGTAGATGATTGTTTTGAGGAAAATGAAATCAGATAGATCTTTTGTTCCGCTGCATTTGATGTTTTAGTAGCTCTGTCTGTGTTTGTCTTTTTGAGTTAAATGTTTGGAAGATTCAGTTCTGAACCAAATTCCAAAGCTAGATCCTGGTTAGCTTCTCCGTCGCGGCCCGGTGCGAACGGGATCCGTCTCGGGTCGGGTCGGGTCGTGACAATCTCTCTCTTTCTCTCTCTTCATCTCTTCTTCTGTCTCTTCTCTCGTGTCTGTGTGTGTCCCTCTGATACCCCCACTCCAATTTGTAAGGCTTGGAGAGTTACAATAAAACATGTACAGAGTATTATAGTTGTAATATCGGTCTTTGATGTGACTTGACCAGCTGTGGCGAGTGGTGTGGCCATCTTTTAGTTGATGATGCAGATGAGATGTAACCATGAGCGACTGGAGATCTATTCGGCGTGAGGTAGGGAGCCAGTTTTGGATTGATTCGCCATAGAGAGGAGGCGAGTGATGATTTGATGTTGATCTTTGAGCTCGGTGATGAACCATTCATGAGAGAGGTCTCATAGGAGAGATTTCTGTCTTTAGCTTGATTTTTTTATTGAGGGGCTTGGGTAAGTGGATATGGAGGTTAGTCGTGAAGTAAAAGAGGAGTTAGCTGGCTAGATCGGCTTAAGGTTAGGGAGGAGGTTGCAGCTGATGTTGGAGACCGGATCGAAATTTGGTCGGCTCGGGTTTGCAACTACTGTCCGGGAGTCAGATTCAGGAAGAAAGAGATCGGCCGACTGTAAGGAAGCGGGTCCGGATTGGAAGAATAGCGCGAAGAGGTCCGAACGGGAGACCAACGTAGGCGTGGGAGGCCTGGGACGGACAGATTGGGCTTCCGAGGGATTGGGGTGAGTTTATTGGTTTGCTGTGAGGAGTGACCGGAAGTGAAGGTTCAAGGGTCGGATGGAGAGAGGAAGTGGCTACCTGA
Source organism: Dendrobium huoshanense (assembly GCA_016618105.1). Lineage (NCBI taxonomy): Eukaryota > Viridiplantae > Streptophyta > Magnoliopsida > Asparagales > Orchidaceae > Dendrobium > Dendrobium huoshanense. Next base: position 57,319,091 of record CM028345.1, on the reverse strand, counting down.
GTAATCGGACGGTTGAGGAAGAATCGAAAGGCTTGGAGCAAGGATCGTGGGGTTGATCGAGTAGTGGAAGTGGAAATCGTGAATTCGACGGGAGACTTACGTGAAAACAGGGAGGGGGGTCGCTCGAGCAAGAAATTTGTGATCATGGAAGCGGAAGTGATGGCTTTGTTCAACATCGTCTTAATAACGAAAGTAGGACTCGATCGAGGCGAGAGTTGCGGAAAGAGACCGCATCGTCTGTGCTGAATGATAGAGGCTTCAAAGGTATTTTGGGGATTCGAGTAGAGTCAGTGCATAGGCGGATACGAGGTAAGATTTTGATTTGATTTTTTGATTAATTTTAATAATATTATTATTATTATTATTATTATAAGAATAATAGAAATGAAACGGAAATTCGTACGTCCTCAAATTTGCACGTCGATGCCTTGATTTGCATGTGTTTTCTCAAAATCTGCTCATTTTCTCCTTGGGATGTGCGCGATTTCCTGTGTGGTTTTCATTGAGCGAAATTATAGTCAATTTTAGATGACTCAAACGTTTCGAACGCAACGGCGAAGTCCGTTTGGTGATTGGACACCATTTGGACAGTGTCGCACATTATTGGTCATTGATTTTGACCGCTCTCGTCCGAATTGATTGTGAGGGGCTCCCTCTTAGGCAAATTCGATGCTCTGATCACAACAACACAATCTGTTTAGCAATCGGAGCTCGTTTGACCACTTAAGTGATGTTTTACGCCCATCAGCCGTCATTAAAGTCGCCAATTTTTGCTCTTTTCGCGCCTTTAGTGCATGGGTCGACACTAGTTTGCATTTTGCAGTTTAGATTAGATCGGTGAAGTGCCCAGTATGTGGAATCTGGACTTAATGAACAACCAACATTTTATGTTCTTTATATGCTGTTGATGGGCGTGTACATTCTGCAGGTATGTAGAACTCACGGGTACTAGATGAATTGCTTTATTTGTGTAATGAATGGCGATTTATTTCTGTTCCAAGCAATGCAACATTTATTCAAATGAGACAATTCACTCATTTGTCCTTGTCTAAGGAGATTTATCTTTATGATGTTGAAGGGCACAATGTCAGTCACCAATTATACCCTCTTTGTTATGCGATTTCATGCCAATATGTGAAAGATGGCAACGTCTTACATTTGTTACTCTGTACAATATCAGCGGATGTGCTCTTGCACCACAGTGCAATGCTTGCACTGCGTGGAGATGAGTTAGCAACAACTAGCAAATTATTTTTTTAATGACTTTCTTGGGTTGTTTATTCTGCAGAATGTGATTTGAAAGTCGACAGCCTTTGCGTAACATAAATAGATAATGGTTTATTCTAGGAAGTGTAACCAAATTTCATTCTTTATAGCATGTTAACCTCTGTTCCATTTACGTTGGTCGGTTGGTATCAGTTCTTTATGCTATTTGAATTAACTCATTTAACATTTTTTACTTCTCACAGTTGCTACTCTTTCCTAGTTGAAAAAGTATTAATTTACTTACTATGCTTAATGATTGCCCATAGATATGAAGATGGAAGCATGCTTTTGTGGGACACTCGAAAGTCAGATGCTCCATTTTGTGATGTGAAATATCATTCTGAAGCTGGTGAATATCCTCTCTCCAACTTTTCTGTTATCATTCCTTGCTGTTTAGAATGCACATTATTGGAAATGCTTTAATTTTTACATTTCCTTCCATTCTGGATTAGCATCCTGAATATGCTTTACTTTTTTATAGTTTTAAGCGTGACAGTTGACGCCTTCTGCAATGGAGGCATGTCTGGATCAGCAGATAACAAAATTATAATATTTAAACTGGACCATAGAACGGTAAATCTTATGGCATTCAAATAGCTATTATTCTATTTTTTACTTGACCGGCTGAACATGCTGCAATATTTTTCCAACTGTTTATTCTTATTATATGTTTCTAATTTACTTTCGTCAAAGAATAACTTATCATGTGGTACTTTGTTTTTGTTTATCTGCTTTCTGAAATGATAAGCGGATGAAATTATGATGCATTTTGGTTGGCATTCTTTTAATCTTTTTCTACTTCTATTTTGTATGATTATTTTTTTTGTTTAAATATTTGTGTGAGGTCTGGCTGAATAAGATGGTTTAGGTCTTTAACATCAAATTTGATTGGCAATATGTCTTTTATAATATTTGTGATCTTGTCATGACTTCTTGTTTTGTCGGGGTAAAAAGTTGCTGTCGCTATTACCTCATAAAGGAGTTCTATAACTTTCTGTAGTTGCTAGTTCAATTTGGATAATGGGAGCGCCTTCACAACTTCATTCTTGTTTCTGTTAGGGTTCTTTTTCTGTCAAGAAAGAAGTAGCTCTGGATCGAGCTGGAATATCAGGCACTACCGTTCGCGCAGATTGCAAAGTTGCAGCAACAGCTGGATGGGATCACCGGTAAGTTAAATGAGCTTCTAGTTTTTAAATTATGGTGCATCCTTTTTTTTTTTTAATCACAGAATATAATTTGATAAGTTTGCGGGCTATTGATACTGTCCTTAAATAGGGAGAGTGAAGGGAGAGTTCTTGTGATGTAGGAAGGAGAGGAGAAAAAATGTAGATGGGGTAGATTTCTGAAAAACAGCTAGGGCTTTCTCAGTATTAAGCTTAGCTTCTTTGAATCAATTGAAGCAATAGAGGTTCACATTTTGTTTTTTGCCAAAAGTCATTTAATTTTTTGGTGAAAACAATTAAGGAAGAAGTATTTAAACTAAATTTGAGGGAGTCATCTTGGAGTCGGACCAAATTGATTTCAATTTTGAGTTGATTAAAATTTGTATGATTCTTAAGTGAGGTTTTAGTTTTAAGCATAATTATCTACGGTATTTTGTTTACTTCTTATTTCTTAGACACCATCTTTATCTTCCAAAGGTTTATTTTATACCATTAGTTGTACATTTCCGAACCACCTGAATTTTTTTTATTACCTTAGTTTCAATAGCTGTTATCCCAAATATTCCTAAGCGTACATGAGAAAGTTTGAGGCTTGATAATTGTTAACTTTAAATCAAAATACTATCAATGTCTACTTAATTCAGTTTTAGGATGCACTTCTCTTGAAATTAGGGTTATCTAAAATATCTCATCATACAATTGAAACTTAACTTTTAGAAAATTTGATGCATCCAAATGGTAACCTTCAAAGTTTTTGAAATTACATTTGCCACTAATTTCAAGTGTTAAAGGGAATGTATGGTTTTGATTTTATATTTTAAGCTCATAACAAGAAAATTGAAGAGTAAAAATGTTATTCTCCTCTTGTGAGAAGAAAAGGGGTGTGTATGGACATGTATGTATGTGTGTGTTTATATATATATGTGTGTGTGTTTGTGTTTGTGTGTTGGATGATTAGCATTGTTGCAATGAGGACAACGAGAAAATATATTATGTCCATGGTTACAACCATTATTATCTTTTCCATGATACCCGCAAGTGACCTTTTCATCCTTAGGAACAACTATCAAAGCTTATTAGTATGGAATTATAAAGCCAGGGTTGGAGAGCTCGATAATGTGAATGCGATTTTAAGAGTTGAGGAGTTGGCCATTAATTAAAAGTGCATACCTTGCAAGGAAAGGTGAAGACTAGCAATCAAATTGGGAATAGGAAATTTTTTGTTTTGCCTTCACCAAACCATCAATTAGGTGATTATACAGTAGTAGTGAAGTAATTTATCTCCTTTGCTTTGTAGAAAGCTATAATATTTTTTATTTTGCATATTACCTTGTTGGAGATAAGATTATATAGTAGTGACTGTAAACACAAGTAATATTACTCTCTTGAAAATGAAGAAAGTAATGCATCTTCTTAGTGGAATCTTGAAACGTGGTGATTGAGGCAATTTAGTTGCTGCATAAGAATGGGATAACTTGACACTTGTCGTTTAGAAAACTTTATGATATCAAATGTTCCGAGATGGTTTAAGATGTTGAATTTGTTGTGAGAACCAACAATGAAATAAAAATTCTTTTGCACAAGAGATGTTTCCATTAAATAAGATGTTCGCACTAATAATGGAGGAGGATTTCATCTTACAAAGTGATGAAATAAAACCTATGACATCTTCAGGAGAGAGTTGTAGAGAATCAATTAGAAACTAAATTCATGGAGATGAAATGTTCAGGCCTTGACTGCTCATGCAATGGGTCAAGCTACAAGATGGAAAGTTCATGATTAGGACAAAAGCAAGGGTACAACAATGAGTAATAAGGGTAGTCAACAATGAGGAGGATTTAGGGCACCCATTCTTTCAATGGCATAAAAAGCACACACGACAAAAAAAAAATGTATGCCTAAAGGGAGCGATGAACAGGGGAGCATAGCAGCGTTCGAGCTCAAATACAACAACATGCGAGAGTGCATGAGCATGAGAAAACGTGGCAAAATTTAAAGCTAGATGATGCAAATGCCTGCAAGCTGATAGGAAATACTTGAGTTTGCAAGTAACCCTAATGGGAAATACTTGAGTTCGCAAGCAAACCTAACAATAATCGGTAAAACAACGAGAAAAATAGAAGAACTTTGGTGGAAAAAATAAAAACAGTAGATAATCTTATAGAAATCAAAGCGAAGCAAGAACGAAACAAAGATACAATTTGATCCTCAATTTGAGAGGAGGATCATTCTCTCCAAATCTCTAGACTAGAAGTCTAGAGCCCAAAACACCAAAGAGAACTCCAAGAGAAACAATAATCATGCATGAAAACCTAACCCTAATTCCTTCATCCTACTTAAAGCATACAATTAATTAATTAAGCCAAATTACTCCCTTGCCCTTGTCGCCCCCTCCTTTGCCCCCAAATAGTTTAAATTTGAATTCCTAGTGGGGCCCACTCCTCCCTCTCTTTCTTTGGTCTTGTCGCCGCCCATCCTCCTGTAGCAAAGAATCGAACCCTTGGGGGCCTTGTGATTGGACCAGTCCACTACGTACTGGTCTAACACAAGCACTAATGCCGAAGAGCACGATAGTGAGTAGAACAAGAGCGAGAGATAGAGGGTGTAATTGGGAGAATGGTGAGAGAGCTTGCAATTTAGGACATGAGTGCAATCTGGCGAACTGGGGAAGGTTAAGAGAGCAAACATTTTTTGGAAGAGAGGGGCGGGGTGAGGAACATAACAACTAAGGTTTAGTTAAGTTCTAATATCATGTTGAGGGGATATATTTTGATGTGTCTTATTCACTAAATATAAGTTTTTATGTGTAGGCATACATATGCATATAATATAGAGCAAATAAAGGGGAGAATTGTTGACCTCAACTAGAATCCAAAAAATAATCATCATCAACTAAAAAAAAACCTATGCCCTGCACCCACCCAATCATCCTCACACAACAATCATCGAACCAGTCTGATACCTACGATCTTACACACCTCACACTGAAGACTTGAACCCAGCTTCCCGTCGGCCTCTTTACCCGACGTCAAAGCCAACTGTGACGTCCAACCTGCTCCACCCAATCGGATCCATGCACGATCCATTCAATCCAGACGGACCCCACCAGCCGCCTGTTCCGCACCTCCAATCCTCTAAGCCATGAGCACCTTACATCTTTGCTCTAGTTGAACCTCACCCTCAATCCATCTTCCTCCCTACACGACTTGTCTCCCGCCTACCTCTTGTACGATACCAGGCTGAACCCAAGCTTCGACCTCTCTATATGATCCCTAGGCCACACAAGCCCAGCCCAATCCTTCAAACTAGTTGGCCAAATCTCCTCACTAAGTCATTTCTGTCCCAACTTATCTGACCTCCACCTGCACTGTCCAATCCACAACAACCTTTTTCTTCACCTAGTCATTCAAAGACCCATGCAGCTCCTCTCTTTGTGAAACAGAAAAAAAGGAGGGGAAGGAAAGAAAGAAAAGAAAAAGAAGGAAGTTTTTTGTGCTTGTCGCCGCCGCCGTCATCCTAGACATCGTCGCCGTCACTCTTCTTGCTAAAATATTAAAAGTATTCGACTCTTGCGGCGCACCGGGGGACCACTCATAAACGCTCTTCATAGCGTGGATGGAGGTAACCCGGTGTAGCGTTTATGTATCTTGCATGCATAGAAAAATTATGTTTTCAAATAGGTACCTCGAAGACTCATACAGGCTCTTCGTAGTGTGTTGGGATTGAAGAAAACTACGGCCGCAGTGTCGCCCAACACCTACTATACACACTTTTCGTAGTGTAGTGGGAATGCTCATCTCCCCATATTTCCTTCTAAACGGGTGAGATGTCGGGAGGCTGCTGAATTTTTCAGAGAACAGCGGACCTGATTTGAACAAAAGCACATGGGACTTAATTGAACAAAAGGAGTCTTGACTTGAACAAAATTAACAGAGTACCGAACTTAATCAAAATTCACAAGAAATTGAACCTATTGCCAGCATAAAAATCTAAATCATAAGGTAATAAAAAGCAAGTGCAAACATGCAAGCTGAGGACTCATAGAGGATAAGTCTTTGATACGAAGAACTTGAGTTCGCAAGTAACTCTAAGGGTAATACTTGATTTCGCAAGCAAACCTAGCAAGACTTCGCAAAAACAGCGAGAAATAGGGCTAATTTCAAGGAGAAATCAGAAAGAACAATGCAGGAAATTTAGTAGATTGGAGAAGAAACACAACGAAAACACTTTGATTCAATCAACGAACAAGAAAAACAAAGCAAGATACAAATCTTCAATTCGAGAGGAAGAAATAATCTCCAAATCTCTAGCAAAGCCTAGAGCCCAAACAAAACAAACACTATATCTCAAAATTCAGCAAATCTCAAGATAACCAAACCCTAGTCTCCCTAAGACTAATTAAAGCCAAAGGAATCTTACAAAATCCCTAAACATCCCCTAATTCAAATTTTCTCTCCTAAACACTCATTAATTAAGTCATGGACCCCACTAGAGCTCCCCACTCCCCCCCCCCCTCCCCCGCCTGCGCGCCCTCTTCTTGTTTTCGCCCTAAACTTTGGGTTGCCTACTATAAACGTGAACCGGTCCCTCCTGGGACGGCAGCGTAACAGTCTTCAGTGCTCACGAATGATGAGCAATAAATCTAATTAACTTGAAGCATTTGAAAGATCGCAAGCACACATCAATGAACAACTACAAGCAATGATCTCTCACAAATAAAATTCTTGCATCTTACCCACAAGTGACGATCATTATGAACATGCAATTTGATTACAAGGGATGTTCATGAGTATAACATGAATAATGCATAATGGATGTAGTGACATCCATATTGTCAAAGAAAATTCAATTTAAAGCAAACATAGCAATTCCCTACAAGCAGAAAGGGTTAATGTGCAATGAAAATGATGATTTGATGCCTATGATTAAATAATAAAATTATTAATCATTTCAAAATTTTAATGAATGAAAAAGGAGGTCATTAGTTTTATAAATAAATATTTCAGACATATATATTATATAAGAACAGTGTGGCACACCACAGGAAAAATGTCATTTTCTGACTACCATTTCCTCTGTAAAATAAAGAAAAACAGTGATGCATGCAATGCATCGTCTACAATCCAAGACAACAAATTGTGATGAGTGCAGATACCTGTAAGCAACGATAAAAGATCATAATCACAAACAATAGCATTGTCCATAACAAATGCTAGAAGATGTTGTACGAAGCTCAATTCGTCGGCAATCAACATCAAGATATAAATGCAGACGTTGATCTTCATGCAAGCAATAATAGAGGTTATGTTGCAATCATGATGGATCCTCTATGAACAAGGACATGCGACAAGTCATCTGCAAGCAAGCATAAAAGAGCGTAGCGAAAGAAACTACCCACTAGTAATGATAGAAGATTCATTGTATGCACAATAATATACTTGCGGATGATGATTAGCGACATATAGTGAATGCTTAATTTAATTGAGAATTTGGCTCTTAGCAAGACACAATGGTAAAAAAAGATTCGTATAGCTGACCCCACGTAGCGGAATAAAAACTTAATATTGTTGTTGTTGTTGTCGAGTCAATTGGGCTTGGAGTTTGTTGTTTTTGTGCTCCAACCTATTCCAGACTCTTATTTCTTTGCTTCCTAGTTCATGTTGATATGAAATTGAGATAGTTACCTTTTAGAAAATTCTAATGATATCTAGGTATATTGTTACGCCTGTGTTGGCTGAACCAGCCCAGCCGGTTCAGCAATTCTACAGGAGGCGGAAGTAGCCCGCCTCCTTCCTCCCTTTTCCACCTATTAGGTGGGCCCCATCCAACAAATATTTTTCAAAAGGGAAAAGGGTGGGGCGGCTCAAGCATTGGGAGGGAAAACTAATTAGGAAATAATTTGTATTAAAGTGTATGAGGGAATTAGGGAGGGGGTCATGTTTTGAGTGATTGCAATTAGGGTTTTCTTGGAGGCTTGGGCTCTAGAACGAATTCTAGAGATTGGGAGAGTGCGATCCTCCTCTCGAATAGAGGATCCTTGTATCTTTGCTATTTTTCTTGCATCTACTAGTAAAATACAAGTTGTTTCTCCAAATTTCTCTCAGATTTTTCCTGTTTTTCCGCTGTTTTGCTGTTTTTCCTGCTGCGAACAGCAGTTTGCATCGATATTTGCTATAGAAGTGATTCAGAAATACTTGAAATCAAGTATTTCCTATCAAATTGGTATCAGAGCATCATCTTGGGACCATCGGCAGCTGAAAGGAAACCTCTTCCGCAAGGGAAATTCTCGGTTACCGTGGAAGAGAAGATGGCCGGACGAAAAGTAGTTCTGGAGGGTGAAATCGGTCAACTAAAGACCGATTTGGAAGAAAGAACCGTTGAATTTCAAAATCAATTTGCGTCCATCCATAAAAAGATGGATGGAAGGTTCACGACATTAGAAGAAATAATGAAGAAGATGTTTGAGGGCAAACCAAACCCGACTACAGCAGAAGCAAGGGAGGCCACTGGCGACAGCGGGAGAAACGGGAACCCAAACCCATTGAGGGGGAGGGAGACTACCGAAGTGGAGATCCTTGATGGGAATGACGGAATGCCTCCGCTAGAACCACTTTCTAGGGAGGAGATGAGCATGGTTTATGAAAGAAGGGGTGCTGAATTTTTTGGGAGAAGGGATGAGTTTTACCGTCGGAGTGCTGAGGAGGAGAGACGGAGGGAAGAGTATGAGGAAGGGCAGGGGTATGATCGGCGGAGGGAAGTTCGTGACCACTTGGGAGCTTTACCCCTCGGGGAATGGGAGGTTATGGAGGAGCGAGGGGAAACTGGGGAGACCTGAGGGTGAGGAAATTGAAGATGCCCATCTTTGAGGGCGAGGACGCACATGGCTGGATCTACAAGGTGGAGCGATACTTTGCGGTCAATGGGTTGACTGAGGAGGATCAATTAACAGCAGCAGGACTGTGTTTGGAAGGGAAAGCATTAGCTTGGTACCAGTGGCGGGACATGAGGAGGCCTATTCGAAGCTGGAGGGAGTTCAAGGATTGTCTGCTAGAGCATTTCCGAGCCAGTAGGGGAGGAGACTTATACGAGCAGTTCTTTGCCCTGACACAGGAGGGAACGGTCGCCGATTATCGCGACAGGTTTGAGTACCTCGCGAGCAGGCTGCATTGTCTTTCTGAGACCGTGTTGGAGGGGAACTTCATGAAGGGCCTTAAACCGGATATCAGAGCAGCTGTCAGGGTGATGTGACCACGGGACTTGGGAGAAGCCATGGAGTTGGCACAGCTGGTGGAGGACCAGAAGCACCTGGAGAGGGGAGCTCGTAGCAGTAGCTCTGGGGGATCCTACAAGTTGACAACTACCTTCCTAGCCCCCAAGGGAACTGCCCAGGGAGTACCACGAGAAGCACCAAGGGAGAGGACAGGAGGAGGGGGAAATGGCGAAAATTTCAAATGGCTGACAGAGAAAGAGATGCAGGAGAAGAGGGCTAAGGGGTTGTGTTTTCGCTACAATGAGAAGTACACACCAGGGCATCGGTGCAAGGACCAAACTCTTCAGGTTCTCACCGTCTGCGATGACGAGGAAACTGAGGAGGGAGGTGAGCTAGAGACAGAGGAGGAGATGGAGGAGAAGCTACACTTGGATCTGGCAGAGGTTTCCCTAAACTCAGTGGTGAGATTCACTACAAATCACACCATGAAAGTGAGGGGAGAGATAGAGGACAAAGAGGTGGTGGTGTTGATTGATAGTGGGGCGACTCACAACTTCATTTCCACACAGATCGTTGATCAACTGGGAGTGAGATTGGTGGACACTGGCTGTTATGGGGTGATGATGGGCACAGGGAAGATGGAGAAGGGTCAGGGGATTTGCAGAGGAGTGCGACTGACGATCCAGGGGATACAGGTGAAGGAAGATTTCCTTCCGCTGGAGCTTGGGAGTACAGATGTTATCTTGGGCATGAAATGGCTGCAGACTTTGGGGGACACCAAGGTGAATTAGGGAGCACTCACGATGGAGCTGACGGTCGAGGGAAAAAAAGTGGTAATCAAGGGAGATGCGGGACTTTCCAAATCCCTAGTTTCTCTTAAAACCATGGTGAGGGACATTCAGTCGGCAGGCGGAGGGTATTTGGTGGAGCTGCACAGTTTGGAGGGGGCGAGATTGGAGGAAGGAGGGGACATCCCTCTCTTCATTCAGCCATTGATTCAGCAGTTTCAAGAGGTTTTTCAGCTACCTCAGGGGTTACCACCGCAGTGAGAGAGGGAGCATGCCATCATTTTGAGGGAGGGGGTATCACCCATTAGCGTACGACCTTATCGCTACCCTCAGTTCTAGAAGGATGAGATTGAACGGTTGATTAGAGAAATGTTAGAGGCAGAAATCATCAGACCCAGTATCAGCCCTTTCTCTAGTCCCGTTCTGTTGGTCAAGAAGAAGGATCGCAGCTGGCGGTTTTGTGTGGACTACAGAGCACTCAACAAGGAGACTATCCCGGACAAGTTTCCAATACCCGTCATCGACGAGCTCCTAGATGAATTGAGTGGGACTGTGATTTTTAGCAAGATAGACTTGAAATCAGGCTACCACCAGATCCGAATGAAGAGGGAGGATGCACCCAAGACGGCATTCAGAACTCATGAAGGCCATTATGAGTTTTTGGTGATGCCTTTTGGTCTCACCAACGCCCCAGCGACTTTCCAGGCCCTGATGAATAGGGTTTTCAAACCTTATCTCAGACGATTTGTGTTAGTGTTCTTTGACGATATCCTGATCTACAGCAAGCCACAGGAGGAACACTGGGAGCACTTAAAAAAGGTGTTAGAGGTACTGCAGGAGCACCAGTTGAGGGCTAATTTAAAGAAATGTTGCTTTGCACAAACCAGTGTAGAGTACTTGGGCCATGTGATTTCAAAAGGAGGGGTGGCAGTCATGGTTTAAAATTGCGTAATATGAGGCTCGCCTTGAGGCCCGCCTTTGCGCAATTCCAGTAAAAAATGCCTCGATGCTTACGCCTCGAGTTTTTTAATGAGGCTTGCGCCTCAACTTGGTTGAGGCCCGCCTTGAGGATCGCCTCGCCTCACTGGCATGAGGCTTACGCCTCACGCTATATATATTAAAACTTACATAAATCTTGAAGTAAATGCCCGACATTGGACTCTATAGGAGAGGAGGAAGGGGAGAGAGCATTTCATTATAATGATGATTCAAATGAAGAACCCTTTAGTGATGACAGTGCTGATGACTTATGAGTTCTTATGTGATATGTCATTTCTATTTATTTTTGGAAATTTGAATTATATGTTAATGAAAAGAATATTGGGATTTGGGAAAGATAGAATTTTGAGTTGAACTATATTTCATGTTGTCTTATTATTGAGATATTTTGATTTCACTTCATATCTTATAATTTTTTATGTTTTATATTATTCACTCATTATTATATAAAAAATTTATCATTTTATGTTTACGCAATCTTTTGATTTTGAGGCTTACGCCTCAAAACGCCTTGAGGCTTACGCCTCGCCTCACGAATGAAAAACGCCTCAATACCCGAATACGCAATTTTAAACATTGGTGGCAGTTGATCAGTCCAAAATTGAAGCAATGCTAAGGTGGCCAGTACCGAAAAATCTAAAGGAGCTAAGGGGATTCCTAGGACTGACAGGTTACTACAGAAGGTTTGTAAAGGGGTATAGTTCCATAGCATGGCCGCTTACTAAGCAGTTGAAGAAGGACGGGTTCCTATGGGGGGAGGCAGCCACATCAGCGTTTGAGAGCTTGAAGAAGGCGATGACCACGGTGCCGGTCTTAGCATTGCCAGATTTCACTCAGACTTTTATTGTGGAGACTGATGCATCCGGGTACGGTCTTGGTGCAGTGCTGATGCAGAGTCGGAGGCCTATTATCTATTTCAGCCAGGTATTGACTGTTAGAGCCAGGCTGAAATCAATTTATGAGAGGGAATTAATGGCCATCATGTTGGCCATCCAGAAGTGGCGGCCCTACCTGCTTGGGAGACATTTCATTCTCAGGACAGATCAGCGGAGCCTGAAATACCTGTTGGAGCAGCGGATGGTGACAGAGGAGCATCAAAGGTGGCTGTCCAAGTTGTTAGGGTACGATTTTGAGATCCAGTATAGGCCAGGAGTAGAGAACAAGGCGGCAGATGCCTTGTCTAGATGTATGGGAGAGCTGCAAGCAGTGGCACTATCCGTGCCTTTGATGCTCGATTGGGAGTCCATCAGAGAAGAAAGTTCTAGAGATAAAGATTTGGGAAGGATCAGGTCAGATTTATTGAAAGAGGATGGTAGTCAACCAAGGTACTTATTGGAGGGAGACAGACTGCTGTTTCAGGGGAGATTTGTGATGCCCCAAACCTCGATCCACATACTAAATTTACTCCAAGAATTTCATGGGAGCGCAGTCGGGGGCCATTCAGGAGTGCAGAAGACCTACAGGAGACTAGCGGCCGAGCTTTACTGGAAGGGATGCATAGAGATGTAGAGGAGATGGTGGCAAGGTGCGAAGTTTGTCAGAGGAACAAATATCTGGCAATGTCGCCATGAGGACTACTACAGCCGTTGGCATTACCAGGACAGGTATGAGAGGAGATATCCATGGACTTCATATATGGACTGCCTCGTTCAGAAGGATTCACAGTGATCTTGGTGGTGGTAGATAGATTGAGCAAGTACGCTCATTTCATTCCTCTCTGACATCCGTACACCGCGGTGACAGTAGCCTCAGCATTCATCAGGGAGGTGGTCAGATTGCACGGGGTACCAGAGGCAACTGTGTCAGACAGAGATAAGGTGTTCCTTAGCCATTTCTGGAAAGATTTGTTCAAATTGCAATGAACAGTTTTGAAAAGGAGCACCGCCTACCACCCGCAGACAGATGGCCAGACTGAGGTGGTCAATAAGAGCTTGGAAACATACTTGAGATGCTTCGTATCAGATATGCCCAAGCAGTGGGCTAAGTGACTGTCATGGGCGGAGTACTGGTACAACACCTCTTTCCACTCGGCTGCACAGATGACACCATTCAAGGTGTTGTACGGAAGGGACCCTCCTCACTTGGTACATTTTGGGAGTAGTAGTACTCCTGTTTCTTCATTAGAGGAGTATTTGGAGGAGAGAGATAAAGTGCTGGAAGAATTGAAGAGACATTTACTGAGAGCTCAACAGATTATGAAGCGGCAAGCGGACGGGCATAGGAGGGACATCCAATTTAAAGTGGGGGAGAAGGCGTATTTGAAGCTCCGACCATATAGACAGAAAACAGTCGCCAACAGGAGAAATGAGAAGCTGGCTCCTCGGTACTTTGGGCCTTATGAAGTGCTGGAGAAGATCGGAGCAGTAGCATACCGACTGAAGCTACCACCAACGGCGATCATACATCCAGTCTTTCATGTATCACAGTTGAGGAAGGCCATGGGTGATTATACAGCCAACCCTGAGCTACCAGCGACTCTGACGGAGAATTTAGAGGTGGTTTTGGAACCATTAGAACTGATGGGGGTTCGCTAGAAAGAAGAAGGAACTAAGGAAGTGTTGATCCAGTGGAAGAACCTTCCTGACTACGAGGCCACGTGGGAGCCATACGAGAGGACGAAACAGCAGTTTTCGGATTTTCACCTTGAGGACAAGGTGGTTCTTTGGGAGGGCGGTAATGTTACGCCTGTGCTGGCTGAACCGGCCCAGCTGGTTCAGCAATTCTACAGGAGGCGGAAGTAGCCCGCCTCCTTCCTCCCTTTTCCACCTATTAGGTGGGCCCCATCCAATAAATATTTTTCAAAAGGGAAAAGGGTGGGGCGGCTCAAGCATTGGGAGGGAAAACTAATTAGGAAATAATTTGTATTAAAGTGTATGAGGGAATTAGGGAGGGGGTCATGTTTTGAGTGATTGCAATTAGGGTTTTCTTGGAGGCTTGGGCTCTAGAATGAATTCTAGAGATTGGGAGAGTGCGATCCTCCTCTCGAATAGAGGTTCCTTGTATCTTTGCTATTTTTCTTGCATCTACTAGTAAAATACAAGTTTCTCCAAATTTCTCTCAGATTTTTCCTGTTTTTTCGCTGTTTTGCTGTTTTTCCTGCTGCGAACAGCAGTTTGCATCGATATTTGCTATAGAAGTGATTTGGAAATTGATGTGATGCAAAGTGAGTTACACAATGATTGTTAAAGAAAATTAAAATTCAGCTTTACAAATTACTCAATCTTGCATCAAAGTTAAGTCAATTGTAAGTAAATCATGGTGTTCAACATGCTAGGCAAAGAAGCGACAATAAGAGAGCCAAATCTTTTAAGCAATTGCAAAAGAAAACGTAAAACCAAAGCTAGTAAATAAGATTCCCAAGATTAATACCAAGTTGTTCACACTTTGGGACCGTTAGCACTCTCTTCCTACGAAGACTAAGTTGAGCGGCGGAAGATTGTCCAAGCGAGCAAGGAGGTTGCCACTAAGATGGAAGCGCCAACGAACGTCGCCATGGAAGAAGATCTCGGAGGTGGAGGAGGCACGGTAGATCGACCTTCGATACGCCAAGTATAGACGGAAAAGTGTTCGTCAATTGATTCTATGAGCGTCGGCACGATGCGGGCTAGATAATCTTCGACGGTATCGTCGAAATCAAATCCGACGTCGAAGAATTGGGAACGGAGGATGTCGACCCTTCCGTTGTCGTCGTACTCAAAGCCGTAATTCCACTCTTGCTCGTCCATGCATCCTTGGATTGGATCCGGATGGTCGCCGCAAGCAAAATCTTCCAAGGAGGGAAGGTGGGCCGGCGGCTTGGCAAGGAGGGAGGGGAGCCGGCGGTAGAGCAATGGAGGGGGCTGGTCGTGTGAGATCAATCTGAAATTAGATCTCAGTTTTAGTGAAATTAGGAGGGAGGGAATTAGGGGTTTGAATTTCCAATTAATGTCATTAATGCATTAATTGAAAATTTCAATTAGGGAGAGATTTTAGGCTAGAAAACTGAAATTATTTTCAGTTTTATGAAAGTGGAGGGAAGGTTTTAATCCTAATTTGAATTTCAAATAGGATTAAAGGGGGTTAATGGAGCATTGATTGGATTTCCCCATAGGGAGGCCGGCGGCTTGCTTGGGGAGAGAGGGAAAACCGTGGAGAGGAGGGGGGTTTTAATGCGAGATTTGATGACGTGGCAAAGCAAATAAAACTCCAAATTAAATAGATTTGAAATAATTTTCTCTTGAATAGTTTCCAAATTTGGATTTCCAAATTAGGAAATAATTCAAATTTTGAAATTTCAAATCTCAAACTTGAGGTTGGGGAAACTAAGGTGTGATGCCTATGGGATGAGGCGTATGAGGGGTTTGGCCGGCAAGGTGGTGGGCGGCGGGATGGGGCTAGGCCGGCGGTGGGGGAACTCCCTTGGGCCGGAGGCAAGAGCAAAGGGAGAGAGGCTTTTGGGGAATTCTCTAGTGGGGAAAATATCATGTAGAAAACAAATAACTAAAACAAGATAACTAGAGAACTCACTAAGAGATCTCAAGGGAAGAACTCACCAAGAGATCTTTCTTGCACTCACCAAGAGAACAATATGGAGGAAATTTTCATTCATTAAGCAATAATCCAATACAAGATACAATGGCCATATAAATAGGCCCAACAGAAAAAAATGCGCAAAGTCTGAAATGCCCCTTGGGGCTACACAAGCAACTATTACCCTCAGGGGTAAAATGGGAAACTAGGAAAATACAATCATAAAAATGAAAACTGAAAATACAAGTGAGATCAAAAATAAAGGCTAGCAATCTCGGCCGTCGATCTCCGTGGTCGTCTCTGATAAGCGCGCCGAAATCTCCTATCGATGACCTCATCATTCTCCCCGGGTGGGAGAGAACTCGACCCCGTCGAGTGTGTGCTACGAAAGCTCTCATATAACTCCAGCAGGTCCGGGTCCAGTCTCAGTAGCTCCTCTCGATCGATCCACGTGTCCTCTGTCTCCGGAGTTCCTTTCCAATGGACTAAGTACCGTTGGCGACCTCCATCTTTTGTGGAAATAATCTCATCATCCAGAATGGTTTCAATCTTTTCCGCTCTAGGTAAGTGGGGTAAGTTGGGGAGTGGAGGAAGGCTAGGGATCTCACCAGGTGGGGTCACACAAGGCTCATTATGAAGTGGATTGTTGGGGTTTAAATCAGGACCCTCAAAGGCTACTATATCCTCAATATTAAAAGTGGGATTCATATTAAACCCTGCCGGGAGTTCTAGCACATAAGCATTATCGTTAACCTTCGCAAGTATTTTAAAAGGCCCGGCACTTCTCGCATGTAATTTCTTTACGGACCCAGGAGGAAAACGCTCCGGGCGGATCCGTACCATCACATAATCTCCCACCTTGAATTCTTTAAATCTCCTTTTCTTATCAGCATGAATTTTATAATCTGTATTGCTTTGTTCAATTTTTCTTTTAATTTCATTGTGTAACTCATGCAAATGGGATGCAAATGCAAATGCAGACTCAGATGTTCTAGTCCTAGGACTCATGGGAACTAGGTCAATGGGCTGACTCGGCTGATATCCATACACGATCTCTGCAGGGCTGAGGCCAGTGGTTCGATTGATAGAGTTGTTGTAAGCAAACTCGGCTATAGGAAGTTTTGAGTCACAATCCCTAAGGTTTTCCCCTACCAAAGTTCTTAGAAGATTGCCTAGACTTCTATTAACTACCTCAGTTTGGCCGTCGGTTTGGGGGTGAAAAGCAGTGGAAAATTGGAGCTTAGTCCCCATTTTGTGCCAAAGGGTCTTCCAGAAATAACTGGTAAACTTAACATCCCTATCGGACACGATTGTCTTAGGAAGGCCATGGAGTCTAACAATTTCCTCAAAATAAAGCTTAGCGATTCGGGACGCATCGAAAGTTTTGGAGCATGGGAGGAAATGCGCCATTTTAGAAAATCGATCTACTACCACAAAGACAGAATCATGCTTTCTAGCGGTTTTGGGTAATCCAAGGACAAAGTCCATACTCACATCTTGCCAATGGCGACTCGGTACAGGTAGTGGGGAATAGAGTCCTGTGTTCTGCTTTCGCTGTTTGGCTAGTTGGCAAATGTGACATCGCTTTAAGAGTCGTCCAACATCGCATTTGAGACTAGGCCAGTAAAAACGGTTTTCTAGTGCAGCAATAGTTTTCGCCTGCCCAAAATGGCCTGCTAAACCTCCTGCATGTAATTCCCAAACAAGATACTCACGAAGGGAGGTTTGGGGAATGCAGAGTTTCTGGGCCTTGAATAGGTACCCATTCTCTACTACAAAATCATCCGTCGAGTGCCCATATCCCGAGGTCAAAAGGGAATAGGTATCATTAAAGTCCGGGCAGTCCTTATAGTCTTCCTTAAGGCGTTCAAATCCGATAACTTCATTCCTCATCTCTTGGGTGGTCATCAGTCTCCTACTAAGGGCGTCCGCAGCTTTATTTTCACTTCCCGCTTTGTGTCTAATCGTGTATGTGTACTCCTGCAAAAACTCGACCCAACGACCATGGCGGGCATTGAGTTTCTTCTGCGAGTTTATATATCTCAAGGCTTCGTGATCAGAGAAGATCACAAATTCTAGGGGCAGCAAGTAATGTCTCCAGTACCTAAGAGACTGGATGACCGCATAAAATTCCTTGTCATAGGTTGAATACCGCTGACGGATGTCATTTAGCTTTTCGCTAAAATACGCTACGGGATGCCCTTCTTGAGATAAAACTCCTCCAATACCGATCCCTGACGCGTCGCAGGTTACTTCGAAAACTTTAGAAAAATCCGGGAGACGCATCACAGGGGCTTCCACCATTTTCCTCTTAATGTCCTCGAAGGCTTTAGTGGCAGCAGGTGTCCAATGAAATTCGCCTTTCTTTAGGCAGTCAGTTATGGGTGCCA
Organism: Dendrobium huoshanense; assembly: GCA_016618105.1. NCBI lineage: Eukaryota > Viridiplantae > Streptophyta > Magnoliopsida > Asparagales > Orchidaceae > Dendrobium > Dendrobium huoshanense. The sequence goes on along the minus strand of CM028345.1, from coordinate 57,300,766 downwards.
CGATGGTACTAAAATTCCTGATGAACCTCCGATAGAATGTGGCCAATTCATGAAAACTCCGAACATCTCTTATGGTTTTTGGTTCAGGCCACTCGTTGATCGCTCTAACTTTTTCGGGGTCGGCTGAGATTCCTCGAGATGAAATTATAAATCCGAGAAAGGTGACGCTATCAGTGAGAAAAACACACTTCTGAGGGTTTGCATATAACTGCTCTTTTCTCAAAATCTCACATACTTGCTTCAGGTGTCCCAAATGTTGGTCTACGGTCTTGCTATAGATTAGGATATCATCAAAGTAAACGACTACGAATTTTCCGAGGAAAGGTCGTAGGACTTGGGTCATAATCCTCATGAAAGTGCTAGGGGCGTTACTAAGACCAAAAGGCATGACCATCCATTCATACAATCCATCTTTGGTCTTGAAGGCCGTTTTCCATTCATCCCCTGGGCGAATCCTAATCTGATGATATCCACTCTTAAGATCCACTTTGGAGAACAGTGTTGCTCCAGTCATCATATCGAGCATGTCGTCTAGTCGGGGAATAGGAAAGCGATACTTAACGGTAATCTTGTTGATAGCGCGGCTATCAACACACATCCTCCAGGAGCCATCTTTCTTTGGAGTTAGGAGGGCAGGAACGGCACATGGGCTAAGGCTTTCTTTAATAAATCCTCGTTGTAGAAGTTCCTCTACTTGCCTTTTTAGCTCAGCGTGCTCCGTTGGATTCATCCGGTAGTGAGGGAGGTTAGGCAGGGATGCTCCAGGAACCAAGTCTATGACATGTTGAATGTCTCTGAGGGGAGGAAGTTGGTCCGGTAACTCCTCGGGGAAGACATCAGCGAATTGTTCTAACAGGGGTCTTACTTTTTCAGGTACTTGCCCTTCAGGTTCATCATCCACTTCCCTAGCTACCAGGGCGTACATGGGTGTTCCGTGGTGAATCTCAATGTCCACTTCTTTGGCAGTTAAGAAGTGTAGGCTCTTGTTAGGCTTAGGTGGAATAACCTTAGCTTCGCTTTTATCGGGTCGGGGCTGTGAGGGGATCAACTTGATTTTCTTCCCGTTGTGTTCGAACACGCAGGTGTTCGTCCTCCCATAAATGTGGACATCATTGTCAAACAGCCAAGGGCGGCCAAGAATAATCTGACCCACATCCATAGTCAACACATCACACCAAATTTTCTCCTGATATCCATTGAATTCGAGTGGTATAAGGCTCCTATCTTTAATTTCCATAGAAGTTGAGTTAATCCAAGCGACCTTATACGGGTTTGGGTGAGGTGTGGCCTTAAGGTTGAGCTTAGAGATCATCGCTGATGAGACAGCGTTAATACAGCTTCCACTATCGACAATAACCTTACAGTTCTTATCCCCGATCTTGGTAAAGGTATGGAAAATGGCTGTTCTTCTCCAATCATCACTCGGCTTGGGTTGGGACAGCGCACATCTAACGACTTGCAGGGTGACGGGTTCATCCTTTGTAAAAGAATCTTCCTCTTCATCCACATGGTGAACTACGTCAGTATCGAGTTCCTCCTCGTCGTCGTCGACCTCTTCAATTATGGTGACCTTATAGGGGCTGGAACATTGTGAGGCAATGTGTCCATATCCATGACACCTATAACATTTGGTTCCAGAATTGGGTTTTTGGGTGTCTCGTTCTGGTGCTTTACCCTTAAGGTCGGAACGCTGAGGGGCTGGGTTAGCAGTGGGTCGACTACTGGTCGAGTTTGAGAGTCGGTTTTGAGGCTGGTTGGTGGAGGAGCGATACGGGTTGGGTCGGGAGTCGAACTGCCTAGTGTGGGAATGGGTTTTGGATTCTTCTAGGTCAAGTACCAGGCTGCAAGCGGCTTCTAGTGTGTCCACCCCTCTAGCAAACAGTTCGGTGCGAAGATCTTCCTGAAGGCCAGCTCTAAACATAGACAGGATTTGAGTTGGGGTAGCAGATTCCTCGCCGTTACAACGAATCAGGAAATCGTCGAAGGCGGAGATGTAATCTTTAACTGACTTGCTCCCCTGAGTTAGCCGATTCCACTTATCCAAGAGCTTAGGGTAGTAGGACGGTGGTAGGTATTTCCTCCTAAGTTCCTGCTTCATGGTTCTCCAATCGCTTATTGGGTGTTCTCCTCGAGATTCACGCATGTTTTCCATATTGGTCCAGTAAAGGTTGGCTCGTCCGGTAAGCTTCATTTCAGCGAATCTGACTTTCTTCGCTTCAGAGATATTGTACCATTTAAAGTAACTATCCATCGACTTGAGCCAATCGAGGAAAACTTGAGGATCAAGGGTCCCGTCGTATGTGGGAGCATCAATTCTAATGTTTTTCAACAATTGAGCGTCGTTGTCCCTCCATACGTTATTGTCTCCTATAGGTTCTTGATGGGGTCTCGGATTATGATGATAAGGGTCTTGGAAGTGTCCGGGATCGCGAGGTTGTTCACGATCGGGTCGGTTGCCGTCACCATAAGGTGAGTGAGGTCTCGAGGGAGTATAGATCGCAGGATTCCCATTACGCTCGATATTATCTAGTCGGTCACTCGTGTGGCGCCTAAAGTCGGCTAGATCAGTTTGGGTGTTGCGGATTTGCTGAGTAACGGTGCCCAATTGTCCCAAAATAAGGTCAAGGGTAGCTTGGAGATGTTGCGGGTCCATGGGGAAAGTCTAGAGGTTTCCCGAGGAAGAGTTGTGTAGGAGGGCAGCAAGGATAAGCTAAGGGAGGAGGTCCCAAAGGCTCTTAACTGCTGCAGGAAAAACAAAGGCAGCAAACTAACACAAGGAGGTTTGTGTCTAGGAAGTGTTCGGTGGGAAGCTAAGTGTGGACAGCAACTAAGATAGCTTTCTGGTCAAAATTAGGTCTCTAATACGTGCAGGTTTTAAGTGGACAGCAGCAGTAACTAACTAGGGAACATTAATCCAAGTGAATTCTAACGTGTGGCCAGCACAGAGGACTTGTAGAGACTGCAGGGATTAATGGCAGCAGCAAAACACGTGTCTAAACTCCCTAATCAGTGAATGTTGGCTGCAGAAATGTAAGGACAGCAGGGGTAATTCAAGTCGAAATTGTTCTAGACACTTAGGAATCTACCAAACACAAGACCGACACTAAGATGCGAGCTAGAATGTTCTAATTCAAATAGATGTTTGCTGGAAATGCACAAAACAGTAACAAAACAGTGAAAATAACTTACCTAATCAATGATATGCATGAAGTTTATGAACTATTGCAAGGAACTAAACCCTAGGATGCTTTCTACGCATGTCAAGCATGGTAAACCACGCTCTGATACCAAAATGATGTGATGCAAAGTGAGTTACACAATGATTGTTAAAGAAAATTAAAATTCAGCTTTACAAATTACTCAATCTTGCATCAAAGTTAAGTCAATTGTAAGTAAATCACGGTGTTCAACATGCTAGGCAAAGAAGCGACAATAAGAGAGCCAAATCTTTTAAGCAATTGCAAAAGAAAACGTAAAACCAAAGCTAGTAAATAAGATTCCCAAGATTAATACCAAGTTGTTCACACTTTGGGACCGTTAGCACTCTCTTCCTACGAAGACTAAGTTGAGCGGCGGAAGATTGTCCAAGCGAGCAAGGAGGTTGCCACTAAGATGGAAGCGCCAACGAACGTCGCCATGGAAGAAGATCTCGGAGGTGGAGGAGGCACGGTAGATCGACCTTCGATACGCCAAGTATAGACGGAAAAGTGTTCGTCAATTGATTCTATGAGCGTCGGCACGATGCGGGCTAGATAATCTTCGACGGTATCGTCGAAATCAAATCCGACGTCGAAGAATTGGGAACGGAGGATGTCGACCCTTCCGTTGTCGTCGTACTCAAAGCCGTAATTCCACTCTTGCTCGTCCATGCATCCTTGAATTGGATCCGGATGGTCGCCGCAAGCAAAATCTTCCAAGGAGGGAAGGTGGGCCGGCGGCTTGGCAAGGAGGGAGGGGAGCCGGCGGTAGAGCAATGGAGGGGGCTGGTCGTGTGAGATCAATCTGAAATTAGATCTCAGTTTTAGTGAAATTAGGAGGGAGGGAATTAGGGGTTTGAATTTCCAATTAATGTCATTAATGCATTAATTGAAAGTTTCAATTAGGGAGAGATTTTAGGCTAGAAAACTGAAATTATTTTCAATTTTATGAAAGTGGAGGGAAGGTTTTAATCCTAATTTGAATTTCAAATAGGATTAAAGGGGGTTAATGGAGCATTGATTGGATTTCCCCATAGGGAGGCCGGCGGCTTGCTTGGGGAGAGAGGGAAAACTGTGGAGAGGAGGGGGGTTTTAATGCGAGATTTGATGACGTGGCAAAGCAAATAAAACTCCAAATTAAATAGATTTGAAATAATTTTCTCTTGAATAGTTTCCAAATTTGGATTTCCAAATTAGGAAATAATTCAAATTTTGAAATTTCAAATCTCAAACTTGAGGTTGGGGAAACTAAGGTGTGATGCCTATGGGATGAGGCGTATGAGGGGTTTGGCCGGCAAGGTGGTGGGCGGCGGGATGGGGCTAGGCCGGCGGTGGGGGAACTCCCTTGGGCCGGAGGCAAGAGCAAAGGGAGAGAGGCTTTTGGGGAATTCTCTAGTGGGGAAAATATCATGTAGAAAACAAATAACTAAAACAAGATAACTAGAGAACTCACTAAGAGATCTCAAGGGGAAGAACTCACCAAGAGATCTTTCTTGCACTCACCAAGAGAACAATATGGAGGAAATTTTCATTCATTAAGCAATAATCCAATACAAGATACAATGGCCATATAAATAGGCCCAACAGAAAAAAATGCGCATAGTCTGAAATGCCCCTTGGGGCTACACAAGCAACTATTACCCTCAGGGGTAAAATGGGAAACTAGGAAAATACAATCATAAAAATGAAAACTGAAAATACAAGTGAGATCAAAAATAAAGGCTAGCAATCTCGGCCGTCGATCTCCGTGGTCGTCTCTGATAAGCGCGCCGAAATCTCCTATCGATGACCTCATCAGAAATACTTGAAATCAAGTATTTCCTATCATATATCTATGCTTCATTCTTTTGAAGGTGGGAGAAAAGATAAAACTAATTATTGATCCAAATTAGATGTGAAATTTTATGCCACAAACATCTTTTGGTTAACCCTAGAGAAATTAGAATAGATTGATGAGAAATTGAATTCAGTTAGCATGGAATAGATTAAGAGAAGATGGGATACAACAAGAATTGATTTGATTTGGACTTTTCACCCATCTACACCAAGTAAAAGAAACTTTGCACTTGAAGTTATGCCATTCAGTGAATTCTTTTCTAATATATAGTTATGATTTGAAGTTTAGTTTTTTCATAGAATTTTTGTTGATCGCCTCTCATGCATTTTCTTCTCATTTCTTTTTTTCTTTGAAAGCAAAAAAAAAAAAGATATTGATGTCGTTAGAATGAAGCTATCTTCTGAGAATTAATTTGATTTGGATGCGGGACCACATTGATTTGATTTGAGTTTGGAACCGACTCGAGTAGGATTTGGAGTTGATACTGATTCAACTCAGTTGACAACCCAACTCATTCAAGGGTTTATTTCCATGCTCCTCCTTGCGGGCAAGAAAAAGAAAAGGGTGCCAAGCCTGCTGCAAACAAAATATATGATCTTTATATTTTTGTTTGCTTTTTTCTTTTATTTTTTGTACATGATAATTTATTAATGTAGTTTACTTTTCTGCAAGTCAGAGTCCGAGTTTATAACTATCGCAAGGGGAGTCCTCTTGCCGTGTTGAAATATCACAGTGCTTCGGTACGCTCTATTGTTTTTGTTTTTCAAAGTTTCTTTTACTTTATTAACAAAGAGCAGTTTTTTCTCCTTTTTTTTTCAATTTGAAATTTTATTTAAGAAATTGAATAATTGTACGGTTATGTTTTGTTGATTAAAGAACATAGTATTAATTATTTTTTGTTTCATACGTTCAAAATGTATATTTAAACCTTCATGTTGATTAATACCAAATTACATTTGATGATGTGGTCTTGTTTTTTCATTGTAGTGTAATGCAGTTGCATTCTCGCCTGACTCCAAGCTTATGGTCTCTTGTTCTGAAGACACATCTGCAGCACTCTGGGAGTTGTATCCACCGCAAGCTTAACATATATTTACATCTAACCATTGTGCGAGTAACTTAAGGTAATGTTTGCTTGCTCTCTTACCTAGTTAACCTCCTGAAACTAGTTAATCTTTGCTCGCTCTCTCTCTCTCTCTCTCTCTCTCTCTAATCTCCCGAAACTTTCTCGCACGTAACGGCTTTACGATCATGTATATAGTCCATCGTGCAACTATAAATCATACAATTGTCTTAATGTTTTGATTATGCTTGTTTGCTTTGACCCATTCATGTTTGTATTCTGATCCTAATTTTTTTACTAAAAAGCTGCTTTGAAGAAGTAGTAAAAAAGTCGTCTCAAACGAAACCTTAATTAGTGAAATTTTATTAGAAGATTTCTCTTCAGGATAATTCTCATTCTAAACTCAATCTAGAAATATTTACTTTCAGTTTCTGAATTATAAATTGTTGTTGATCGAATCAATGGGGTGAGCATAAATGGAACTAATCTGCATACCTTTAAACCCAGTAATGGAATTGGTGCATATATGTATTCAGTCATCTGTTCCTTTTTTTTTTTTTCAAACCTCCTTGATGTTGAAGAAGTTAATATCAGCCATTCAAAATAAACGAATTGGCTGACTGAGATTATTAATAACTGCGCATCGTGCAATTAACTTGATAATAGAAGAGGATTTCTATTGGAACTAGCTGATGATAACCTGACTTGGACTAATCGCAATATTTGTTGAAATATGAGTGCTTTACAGTTTTGTATGAATGTACTCATCTTCTATGCCTCTTTTAGTACTTAACTGGAACTCTGACTTGTATGGGTTGGGCTATGCTTGGACTGATATTGCATCCTCTGGCTTGGGTGAGCTTGGGGCCTTGCTTAGGAATAAGTGAGGTTTCAGTTTGATGTGGTCATAATGAGAGCATGGTGAGAAAGATTTCAAGATAAATTTATTAATGTTTTTTGTTTGATCATAAATTATCAAAATGTAGCTCGATCATTTTAATTTTATCAAAGAGTTCAAAAAAGTCAACAAAATATTTTGGAACTATTATAAGTGCTTATAGTTTGTAACTTTAGTTATGGTTGAAAAGCTCTACTTGAATCTGCTTATATATCATTTGTGCTTTGATTGAGATATGATAGTTGTCACGTGTTTCTTTAATCAAATGTAAAAGTCTCTCTCTCTCTCTCTCTCTCTCTCTCTCTCTCTCTCTCTCTCTCTCTCTCTCTCTCTCTCTCTCTCTCTCTCTCTCTCTCTCTCTCTCTCGAACTTTTATTAGGTCACGACACCTGACGTAGCTCTACATTCGGACGCTAATAAAATGTCGCCATGTGCTCTTACTTTTTACCGCGCGGCCCGACGACCCGACTCTGACCGGAAACCGATATTGTTATGTTCGTGTATTGTTATGTATTGCTCCGTATTGCTAGGTATTGTTTGACAATAATGAGAAATATCACTCTTCCAATACCAATACCGAGCAATACCTAGCAATACCGAGCAAAATTGGGGTATTATTCGGTATTGCTAGGTATTGGTCTTGACAGAGTGGTATTTCTCGTTACCTAGCATTACCCTGGTATGCACAAATCAGCTAATACATAGCAATACCATGTTTCGGTCCGAGCCGGGTGATCGGGCAGCGCAGTAAAGAGTAAGAACACGTGGCGACATTTTATTGGCGTCCGGATGTAGATCTACGTCAGGTGTCCTGACCGAATAAAAGTTCTCTCTCTCTCTCTCCCTTGATTGTTGTTGCTATTTTTAGATTGTGATGGGAGAGGAGATCGAGTGACTAGTGAGATGGGTGTCAAATATAGAATGAATGCTATAAATCGTGTCAATTGTTGGTAGATGAATTCCATTAGACAATGTTAATGGTGGATGATGGCGATGACAGTTGTTGATGTTAATAAAGAGTTAGTGTTGAGCGGTGATAATAGCAAGGCCTTGATATTAGTGGATGTTTGGTGTCAAGTGAAGAACAGTGGAGGGCATTAGTGTTGGTTGACGACGATCATCAATTAAATGATCAATGTTCGGTATGATCATGATATACCTATATGCTATTCAATGGTTGATGTGGGTGTTGATGCCATTTATTGACCAATAATATGTGATAGATGATGTCAGGTGTTAATATTGGTTGAGGTGCATGTTATCAACAATGTTGTCGTTCAATATTTGGTAACGATAAATAGGTGAGTCGAGCCGGCATATGAGCCTGCTCAAGCTTGACTTGCTGATGAGCTCACGAGTCAGCTTATCCATTAAGTGGCATGTGGTAGCAAGTGTCGATGTCGATTAATGATAGGCATGTCTGTGACAAATGATGGGCATCAATATTAATGGATCATAATGTTTTTGATAAAATATTTTAAATTAGTAAACTGCACTTATGGAAACTTTCATAAAAGTCCAACCATCAACGAACGAGGTAGTCGGTCATAAAACAAGAATGATGAAAATATTTCTTTGAGAGCGAAAATCCAATTAGTGATAACAAAACAATTCCATAATTACTCCTTCGCAAATTATAAATTTAAATATATGACGTTTATTGGATTCGAAATTATATGATGTACGTTTATAATAGAAGATTAAATTATGTTGTAATTATATTATTTAAATTTTATTATGATAAATTAATTATTTTAAAATAAATATAACATAAATTGAATGAACTTATTCTATTATGACTATAATAAAATTTTGATTGTGAAGTAAAATTGGTAATCAATGGGCAAGTGGTATTAAAAAATTAAATTATACTGATAATGAGGTACTTAATTAGCTCTTAAAATATGAACATTATGTATTATAAATTATATATTTTTTATCATCTTATATTTATTATGTTATGTTTTTAAAATAATAAATTCAAACAAAAGAAATTTAAAACTGATATTTTAAAAGTTGTAATTTGTGCCTTTGCTGAAAAAGATAAAATATTGGCTTTGTAGGTGCTTTTCCTTTAGGGTTTAGGGAAGATTAGGGAGTTTAACCCAGCTTGGCATTTCTTTTACATTTTCCTTTTATGGGGACAAAATCAAGAGGCAACTTTTTGAAGATGAATGGTCTACCATTTAAAAAACAAACTGCCATATTATTTATCAAATCAAAATCTTCAACAAGTAAATTTAAAGAGGAAAAGCTATATCATATAGGGAATAAAAATCAAATGTACTTTTGAACTTCCATACCATATTAAGAGCATCTCCAACCAAAAATTTCATTTATCACTCCAAAATGCGATGAAGCTTAAAAAAGCCATGATTCATCTCCAATCAAACTTCATTTTGCATGCTTCTGCCAAGGTAAATGTTTGTCTTCTCCTCTTCCCCGCGTTTCTTTAGCAAAACTGATTGACACAGAAAAATTGCGTATGTAAACAGTGCAACATCAACATTGGAGTCTCATTGTTCACCTACAACCAAATAACAAAAATTTTGACATTCCATTAAAGCTCGCAAGTGACGTCATTCATGCATTTAGAGTTAGGCTAAAGAAGGCCTAATGGCATCTCCAACTGAACTCTAAATCATTATATGACATAGCTAGTTTGCTTTATTAGAACGATAACAAAATCGCTAATTGATATAGAAGGTGAACAATGTGACGCTAATATTGACGTTGCAATATTAACCAACACGATTTTTCTTTCTCGACTAGATTTGCTGAAGAAACACGCGAAAGACTCGATTACCTTCGCAAAAGCCACATTTGTAATTCGATTGGAGATGAATCACAATATTTTTAAGCTTCACTATATTTTGAAGTGAACATGGGATTTTTGGTTAGAGATGCTTTAAGTGCTTGCAATAAATTACCATAAAAAAGTTTTTTCCCAAATATTTGACAAGAACCAAATTTCAAGTTTTTTAACCCTCGTAAATTTCATCATTATGAAAGACAAAATTTTCATCATGACATAAATTGAAGATAGTAGATAGAATGAGATACCAAGTAACAAGGAAACCTTTTTAACTCATGGTAGGGGGCAATCCAGCTCCTAGAATGTAGGAGGAAGAAGAGGAGAGTTCAAAAGAGACCTTTTTTGGTGGAGTAAACCAAAACAGAAAGAAAAACTGATAAAATAGGCGAAGGGATCTCAACCACAAGAAACCCTAACAAAATAAAACCCTACCATCCCATTGGGCTTAGTCATGATCACTTTTTATCTTTTCTTTTTTTCAATTTCTTCACGCTAAGACCCAATCTCCTTTGATGGAAATGCATTTTCTGAAAATTCAATTGTTTGCGTAAACTGAATTTGACATGAAAATGCATTTCCATCAAAGGAGATTGGGTCTTATACAGTATAATTCCGGTATATTAAATTCCGATACTCAATCTACTTTAAAACGAATTCAATATACCGGAATTATACTGCAAATTATCCTTCAAAAAGCAAATTCGCTATCAACTCCCCCTAAAAACGACAATAAACCAAGGCTCGTGAAATAAATTGGCTATCCTGACGAGCAACATATCACAATCAGATTTCAATATTATTACGATCACAAGCAAGGACGACAATATACCGGAATGACTGCATCATCATCGTTACTTAAAAAGTACGCTAGCCAATACGACGAAGGAACATAGTTTTTTACGTGAAACGAGGGACATAGTTAAGCATTCCAACTAACACCAAAAGTATTGACAGATCATTGCATGAATTCACGACAATGAAGAATAAAAAATGGAAAAGAGAAATCTAGCAACCTGAAAATAGAAAAATTAGCAGATATAGCAATAATGCCTACGCACGCTCGCCTCTGATACGACGAGCAAGCTGAATGTCCTTGGGCATGATGGTGACGCGTCTCGCATGGATGGCGCAGAGATTAGTATCCTCAAAAAGCCCGACGAGATACGCCTCCGCGGCTTCCTGAAGAGCGAGCACGGCATGGCTCTGAAATCGCAGATCCGTCTTGTAATCCTGTGCAAGCTCACGCACCAGCCTCTGAAACGGCAGCTTGCGGATCAACAGTTCCGTGGTCTTCTGGTACTTGCGAATCTCACTACAAACCCATTCGAATCACGATCAGAACTCGTTCAAGAACGCTTTCTAACATAAATAAAAGATAAGCATTATATTTACCGGAGAGCGACGGTTCCAGGACGGTAACGATGAGGCTTCTTAACTCCTCCGGTAGTCGGCGCCGATTTCCTCGCAGCCTAAACATGATCGATTAAAAAAAACTTGAAAAACCAAATACGATCAACAAAGATTGAGAAGCCATCAAAATAGGATCATAAAGAAGCCCACCTTGGTCGCAAGCTGCTTCCGAGGAGCCTTTCCTCCTGTTGATTTCCGGGCAGTCTGCTTCGTACGCGCCATCGACGAAGACAAGAATCGGTTAGGGTTTCTCTATACGCGGAAGCGAAAGAAGGAATGAAATTCTGGTTGCGAATGGTGGTAGAAATTATGAGCGCTATTTATAGACGTAGAGAAGCGAACTGTTATGGGGTTAGGCCGAGTCGGTTCGCTTACGGCGTTCCAATTTTGAAGTTCTGATCGAACGGAATGGGATTTATTTGAGAAATTAGCGATCCGTGTGCTCTGCTCCTATTGGTTCAAATGCCATTGACATAGATTAAGAAAGTTAATTCTCTCTTCATTCCTTCCCTAAAATTATGCGGAAGAGCCGTATTGCCTTTGGTTGAAAAAACAGAATCCTACTGACCCGCTCAGAGGCTAACTGATCTGAGGATCAACAAAAGTGCATCTGGAAGCAGAGGTTAGCCTTTTTTAATTGTAAACATAAATAAATTTAACCTTTTTTTTTTGCTTTAAATATATATATATATATATATATATATATATATTATATATATATATATATATATATATATATATATATACTAAAAATTTATTTTTTATAATAGCTTTATAAAATTAATTTTTCTATACAATTTTATAAAATAATAACAAAGTTATCCCAAACAAAGTCTTATTAGATGAATGAGAGTTGAATGAACAGCTTAATTGGATGATATAATTGATACATCATCAAATTTAGTCTTTATGGAACATTAATATTGTGGTATATTGAAGTTGATATCATCCAAAATTAAAAGCTGGACCATCCAAACTCCAATTTTAGTATATTTATAGTTAAATTGAATGTCTCAGTAAGATGAATCTAATAACACTAAAATCGAACCAATCCAAGCCCAACTAATAAAAGTAAAAATAGTCTTTAATTTTGTCAGATATGTCCTTAACCAACATATGTTCCTCTAAATTTAGCGCTTCATGAGCACCTCCAATTGTGCAAAAGAGGTTGTTAAACTCATGGCGATATTTGATCTATACTATAAGCAATTGTAAATGCTCTTTCGAAAGTTTTCGTTCAAGAAAATTCTATCTAGGAACTCATTTAAGAATATTTTTTTAGATATCTCATAAATATGATGTAAATCAAAAACACTCCATCAAATAACTCATATTAATTATCATGATCATAAAGTATTTGTTCAATATTTAACTGGCTTGATGAGGCTAATCTTGACATTAATAAATTTGGACTCATTGGATTCATCTCATCAAATCTCTAAATTCAACTATAAATAAGAAAATTTTAGAAATTATTTTATCATCAACTTAATATCTATATAAGTTTTAAATTATACTTTATACCCTTACTTTCAGCTCAGCCATTTTTAATCTCATTTGTAGATGAGCATTAGATTTATCTACTGTGGTTATTCTTTTGTATATTATCAAGACTCAAAAAATTCATTTCATAATCAATCTTCTATAGTAATGAGTTTAATTGAAATTATACCCTTAATTGATTATGCAACAATGAGACATTTGATTAATTAAATGCATAATTTCAATCAAGGTTATTTTTTAAAGTGGATGCAAGACTGTTAAAGTCACAATTCAAATACAAATCAAATTCCGATGGGAGAAGACAACAAAATCTACCAAAACGCACAAACTCGAGAATTTAAAGAAGCTACGAACGCTAGTTAGATATCAATTCAAGTTGCAGAACTGATTTACAAGGAAGAAAAAACTAGAGAATTTACACAAATTACTAAAGGAACATGATTCAAGCAGCGGCCTTTTTAGCCCTTTTCGCGGCCGGGGACTTCAGCTTTTTTGGCTGCTTGGGTTTCACAGGTGCAGCCTTCTTCACCGACTTCGCTTCTGGGGCCTTCTTCGCAGACTTTGCTGTTGCTAGAGGCTTCTTTATATTCTTTCTTTTAACTGGAGCAGAAAGACTTGCAGACTTTGTCTTGATCCCCTTCACCGCTGTATCCCCTTCACCGCTGTCTTCGGCTTCTTAAGTTTAGTAGCAACCTTAGTTTTCACATCCTTCGCCGCTTTGATTTCACCTTTTTTTCCAGACTCAGATAACTTGAAGGAAGCTTTTACTTTTACAAGCTTTCCCCTGGCGGCAAAGTTCCTCAGCTGAATAGCGAGAACCTTCCGGAAGATAGAAGGAAGCTCTCTCTTGTGCTTCTCCTCCATGTACTTAGCTATGGCATAAGGACTGGATCCCGTCCTCTCATGAAGAGCCAAGATAGCTTCTTTTATCATCTATTGACCAATAGATCAACCAAACCAGACCAAAAATTAATTAATAAGAACAATCAACCAAAAGGTGTTCAAGAAATTATAACAGCATGCGAGAAAAATACCTGGAAATAAGGGGGATGAGAAGACGAGGACACCTTAGAGCCCTTCGTCTTCTTCTCTTTGGAAGCCACTGGTTTCTTCACCTTCTCATATTTCGCCGCTTTGGTCTTCTCCGTCAGAAGCTTTCCATCCACGGAAGGCATGGCTCTGAGTTGCGAGGAAATGGCAACTGAAAAGGATCACGAAACTGTTGCAAAAGATATCAAATCGGGAGAATTAAGGTGGATTTATATGCTGAGAATAACCAGGCAGTATTGGAAGAAAATCATATGCTGAGTTCTGATTGGTGGAAAAGGAAAGCCACGGATCGTAATCGGACCACGGACAGATCCTGAGCGTCGGCTTCGACGGTGGATCTCCGCGGATATTTTGCTTTTCATGAAGAAAAAAAAAAAAGCTTCACCGTGTGCTTTATGTCAAAAGAAGCTGACGGGTCCGATTCAAATCCAATATAAAATTGACTCAAATCAATTTGAGCCCAACACATCTTTGATAAATAGTTCAAAAAGATTAATCAGAAATCCAGCCTGTTAGCAACCTGAACTCAATCAATTAACAACTCAAATGACCTGAAGTCAACCTGTTAACTCATTTTGGCTAACCAAATTTATAACATTAACTATAAAATTTAATATATTTGATCCAGAATAAAGAGAATTTATCTAAAAGTAAAAAATTAAAGAAATAAATATTAAATTAGTCATTTTGAGATTAAAAACTGGTTCACGAGTCAATCCAAATCTTATGCATTTATTAAACAAGTTAGAAAATGCAAACTGAACCCATCTGCTTATTAAATAGGTTAACCTGAACTCAAAAAGTTTAATCATTTATTGACACCCTAAATTTGGAATATTTAAAGATGGTTTTGATTGGATTTCAGATTCTTGATTTCAGTTAAAACACCCAAGTATAGAAAGAAGTCTTGCAAAATTTTGTAACAAAATATATGACAATGGCATTGATTAAAAGCAGAGATTAAATTGAATAGCAAGTTGATTTCTTTTCATCAAAGGTAATTTTAATTCATTTTAAATAAGATGTCAAATTTTGTCTCTTATATTATTATTACATCCTAGAATATTCATTGAGGTAAAGAGATAAAACTTGATGTCTTAGCTTTGAATGAAAATCCAGCATACAAATAGATAAGTAGAGGTGTCAATATAGGACACGACCAGAAAATCCGACCAGAAAATTTTGGATTCGTGTTGACCCGAACCGGGTCGGGTTCGTCTTAAGGTTTTTGACCCTTTTGAAAAATCAGTTCGGGTTCGGGCTGACTCAAAAACCCAGTAATTACCCGGAATGACCCGCTGCCTGCCCTGACCGGGCCTGACCGAAGCTGCCCGCGTCGCACTACAAGTCGCGCGTCGCTTCGTGTGTCGTGCGTCACGACTGCCCGCCTCGCAGGTGCCCACTTGCCCGCCGCGAACTGCACGCCTGCCCGTCGCGTCGCTGTCCGCTTGCAGTGGATAACGGGTCATGTCGGATTCACCCGAACCTGAAGCTGGTCGAGTTCCAGTCCGAAAAATCGACCTGTTTCCAAAAACGGGTTGACTCGAATGATGCCGGGTCAGTTTCTGATTCGATCCGAGCCCGACCTTTTACCCCAAATTGACACCCCTATAGATAAGCAAGACGAGGATGCGAGATTCATAAGATAATATATTTTTAAGTGGAAAATCTTGAAAAAGAGAAAAAATTTACCGGACCTAGCCTAATTGAAATGAATCTCATTGATTACAAATTATGTCATTTCTCGGGGGAATGTGTTAGCTCAGTATACATCATATAGAGCAAATTACATAGCTCAGATTTGGAAGAATCCTAGCTCATATTGGAAGAATCCAATGATATGATAGATAATCTTAAGAAAAGGTTGTTGTTTTTTTCATTTGGTTGGTAGGATGTTAATCGGGCGACAGAGGTCAAAGGAATCGTTGTAGGGCAACGATGATCGGAGGAATTATAGTCAAGGGGTGATGATGGTACGAGGGACTAAGGTCGATGAGTGACGGAAGTCGGATGGACCGTAATCGGTGGGTGACGATGGTTAGATGGACCATGGCTCGAGGGACTGTAGTCAACGGGTGATGAAAGTCAGAGGGACCGTAATCAGTAAATGATGGTGGTCGGAGGGA
Organism: Dendrobium huoshanense; assembly: GCA_016618105.1. Lineage (NCBI taxonomy): Eukaryota > Viridiplantae > Streptophyta > Magnoliopsida > Asparagales > Orchidaceae > Dendrobium > Dendrobium huoshanense. The sequence continues at coordinate 57,284,867 of CM028345.1, read as the reverse complement.
CTGTAGTCAGCAGACAACTATGACTAGAGAGATAATAATCTGCAGACGATGGTGGTCAACGGGACCAAAGTCAGTAGGTGATGAATGTCAGAGGGACCACAGTCGATGGGCGATGGAGGGTCGAGGGATCATAATCAGTCGGTGAAGGAGGTCTAAGGGTCCATAGTCGGCTGCCGATTGAGGTTTGAGGGACTGTAGTTTGGCTGGATACGGTGGTATAAGTGATCATAGTTGGTAGGCGATAGTAGTCTGAGGACAGTAATCAGTAACTTTGTCGAGGTCTGGCGACTATCAACGATCGAGCGTTGGTCCGAGGGATCGTAGTCGACAGTCGAGCGAAGGTCCAACAATAATCGAGACTCGGGCAATGATCTAGTTGAGGTCGGCAATTTGATGGTAATTTATGATCATGAGGAGGTATGGTGGAGACCGTCAGATGGGACAATGGTATAATGATGATTGGCGATTGGTCAATTGTCATGCGGAGATCGGCGAACATGTAGTCAGCAACGGTTGGCGTTTGGGCGGAGGTCGTGCGGAGATTGGTGGACAGGTGATGGTCCGACGGCAATCGATGATCGTAAAAAATTCACGTGGTCCGGCAGCATTTGGTGATCATCGAAAATTCTCCTGGGGTAGTGTTTAGGTAGAACTCTAGGATCCTTAAAGTCTTAGAGCTCTCTTCAATCTTCAACCTAAAAGTCACCCTCACGTAGAGAGTTGGGGTTTTTTTAAAATTTTTGTGAGTGGCAAACCTAATAAATATGGAGAAAATCGAGAGCATCTTCGAATTGCTACATCAGACAGTCCAAACTTTCGTGCCCTGTCAAGATAATTTTTGGTGACATGTCAGTTATCCAAGGGGAATTAATAAAGCTTGACTTCAACGATTGCATGTGAAATGACATCTCATATCTAAACTTTTAAGAAAAAACCAAAATCGTTTCCTTGTTGACTTCAAAGACAATTATATTTTCAGCTTTAGTAGTTGATGATTGGGGTGTTAAACAGGTATTTGGGTCGGGCTCGAAGTTGACCAGGGACTAATTTGGCTGACTTGAACCCGACCCAATTTGATAAACAAGTCCGAAAGTTAGAACCGAAACCGACCCAACCCTAATGGCACGTGTCAGCAAGCAGGAGGGACAAACCGTGGGTCCGATGCTGGTGGTGGTGGGGGGGGGGGGGGGGGGGGGGGGGGGGGTGGGGGGGGGTGCAAATGTGCAAGCTGCGAGCACGAGCACTCATGCGAGGTGTGGGCTTGAATGCAAGTTCGTGCGCGTGCGGGTACTAACCATCGAGCGGGAGGCACGGTTGCAAGCGAGTTGGAGCGCCAATGCGCACTTGAGCAAGCACGGTGGAGTCTCTTCGTGTGCAGATGCAAACCAGGTCAATTTAAGTTGATTTTGATTTTCGGGTTAACCCAAACCCAACCTGATTTTAAAAACGAGTCAATATCTAGATATTGAACTAAACACATTTGGTAAATGGGTTAACGCGAACCCATTTGTAAGTTATGCAACTTCAAGAAAAATACCTGATTAAATATATTCCGTTGAGAAGTCCATTGGCACTTAAGATTATTACAAACATGCTAGATTTCTTTCAAAGTGTATAACATGAAAGGCCAAATCATAATCACCATATTCAAAATTATTTCAACGTCAAGACTTTATTAATAATTTCGACATTAATAGTCGATATTGAAAGAAAACGCCAAATTACAATGTAATTTCTGTAAGAACTATGCGCAAATCAGAATAATTACTCTCTTTTGCCTTGCTGGAGCAGATCCAACATTACTGGCGTTGCAGCTGAACTCCGGAACCGTTCATGTCCGTCCGCAAGGCAATGATGGTGACAGAAGCTCCACCAAATCTTTCCCATCTATTCCCTTCCAAATGTGCCGCCTGCATCTCATCTCCAATACCTCCAGAATCGTCTTCCTCGCCCGTTCCGGCCTGCTTTCTGCTGCGCAGCAACTGTTCGATCAAATGCCCGACAAAGACACCGTCGCTTGGAACGCCATGCTTGCCGCCTATTCTCGAGCTGGGCTCCCCTCTCAAGCCCTCTCCCTTTTCTACACAATGCGAGCCTCCTACACGCCCACGGATCCCTTCTCCTTCACTTCAGTGCTTGCAGCCGCCGCCGACCTTCGTCATCTCCACACCGGCGAAAGGCTGCACTCTCTCGCTCTACGTTCTGGGTTCTGCATTTCGTTGCCCGTCTCCAATAGTCTCATCAACATGTATGGCAGATGCTTCCGCCCTTTGAACGCCAATAAAGTCTTTGAAGAATAGATGAGGGAAATGAGGTGTCTTGGTGCTCTCTTCTCCATGGCTTAGTGATGTCTGACCTTTTGGAAGAAGCAAGCAAGGTGTTCGAAGATATGCCAATCAGAAATTTGATCGCTTGGAATATAATGATCATGGGCTTTGCTTCCTCAGATTGCCCAGAAATGTCTATATGTTTGTTCAGAAAGATGGTGATGTTGGGTTTTAAAGGGGATGTCTTAACTTTTACCAGTCTTATAAATTCCTGTGCAGAGCTATCAGAACCTTTCTTTGGCCAAATGATCCATTCAATGATAATTCAAACGGATGGGCCAGCACAGTAGAGGTCAGCAACTCTCTTCTTAGCTACTACACCAAGTTTAGCAGCCATATTGATGCCTCAAGAATTTTCAAGTCCATGGACATCGTAGCCTGGTCTCGTGGAACACGATGATAGATGCACACATGAAACTTGGCAACATAGAAGAAGCTCTGAAATTATTTCAGGCCGCGCCAGAAACCAACATTGTATCATGGACATCCATTGTTGCAGGATTTGCAAGAAATGGCTATGGAGAGGAGGCTCTTTATTACTTTGTGAACATGCAGAGAAATTTGCATATACCTGATCAGTTCACATTAGGTGCAGTCCTTCATGCTTGTGCCACATTGACAGTCCTAGGAAATGGATTAATGGTTCATGGATGCGCCATTTGCCATGGCTTCGAGCCATTTGTCTATGTTTCCAATGGTTTAGTGAATATGTATGCTAAGTGTGGTGACATCAAAAGTTCCAGTAAAGTGTTTGATGAAATGAAAGCAAAGGATTTGGTATCATGTAATGCAATGATATTTGGTTTTGCAGTTCATGGTTGGGCTCAAAAAGCTTTGAATTTATTTGAAGACATGATAGCTTCTTCGGTCCTTCCTGATAACTCACTTTTCTTGGTTTGTTGATGGCTTGTTGCCACTCAGGGCTTGTTGAACAAGGCATGAACGTCCTATCATATATGGAATCAGTTCATGGAGTTTCACCAGATGCTGACCATTTGACTTGTGTTGTTGACATGCTTTCGAGGGCTGGATGCTTAAGACAGGCAACTATTTTACTTGATCTTATTGAAGAAAAGCATGTTGGTTACTGCGAGGCTTTGCTCAGTGGAAGCTCTGTCCATGGAGATGTGAGGCTTGGGAAGAAGGTAGGAGAGAAGCTAATAGGAATGGAGCCTGAGAAGGATGTTGGGTATGTGATGCTGTCGAATTTATATTGTTTTAATGGGCGGTGGAAGGATGCAGAGAAAATGAGGAAGGCAATGGGAGAGCGAGGGCTGAAGAAGGCTCCTGGATGTAGCTGGATAGAAGTGAGGGACGTTTTGATGGTCTTTTTAAGTGGGGTTGCTTCTTTATCTCACATGGTGGATTTGCATAACATGTTAACAGTGCTGGAATCGGAAATGAGAAATCCGAGCTTCGTTAGCTTTGGATTGAGATCTTGATACTTTTTTTTTGGCTCAGGGAGGGTGCATATTTACATTTGCTTACATTCTCAAGTGCCTTCAGGCTAATTTTTTATTGCAGAAGGATGATAAGAGATTCTAAGATCTTTGTTAACTAATAAAAAAAAAATTCAAGAGATGTATTTCTTCATTAGTTTGATGCAGAATGCAGTCCTACTATCATATGGATCGTCGGTGGATGCATCTATAGTGATGCTTATCAGGTTAACAAACCAAAGTTTTAAGATTCACTACAATTCTATAACGAGTACTGTGACGTTTTCCTTCAGATATGAAAAAATTATCAGGTCAATAGACTGAAATCTCAAGATTAATTTCAATTATATATCTGCAATAACATTTACCTTGAGTTATGAATGATTATCAAAATCAACTAAGCTAAAATAGCTAGTAAAAAAAAAATAAATTGAGCTGATGAGAGATAGATTTCTAAGACAGTTTATAATTGTTGATTTGTTAATATAACACCATGTTCTCTTCACCACATTCTCTCATCAGTTCTTCTTGGATTAAAGTAGATGAAATAAATAGATGAATCTTTCGTGTTGACAGATGAAACTACAACATAAATCTTGAAAGAGGTGACTTTAGTGTAAGCAAAATTGCTGACAGATTACATTAAAGCCTGAAAGATGGAGTATCTACGGTACTTAATTCTTAAGCTAATTGATTGATAACATTTTTTAAACACAAAAGAATGTGAAAAATAAAAGGTTTGTGCATTCACGAAAAAAAAAAATAAGCAGTTTTTTTTTAACTATTACAGAACAACAATTTGCTTCTCTAAAATATTAAAATTGAACTCTAAAATTATATGTAAATTCGTAATAATAATCAAGAGCCAACTCTTAAAAAAAAAAAAAAAAGAGAGAGGGTGTATGTGCTGTCACTATTTCAAATCCAACAGACACATTTCTTCAAATACTTCGCCTCCAAGGCGACCCCACTTGGCAAAAAACGATGCGACGATTCAACTCAAAACCGTTCTTCAATGATGCTGTCAATAAAAAGAGAAAAATTTGAAAGAGGGAGGATCTTTTTCTTAACCTTTGTTCGGTGTTGATCAAACTCCATAGAACGCCAGACAAAGCCGACGCAACCTCCGATTGTGAACTGCCGGCGATCACAAGCCCGTCTCCAATTACAAAACCAAATTCCTATCTACAGGTAAAATCAAGTCTCTTATTTTGCAGTTCCGTTGCAAAGCCGTCACCGCCCTTCTTTGCACACAGCCGCCGCTTTCTCTCTTACATCCGCCAAACCTGCACAGAGAAATGTTCGGCCCTATGCGAACGCCAAATCCCACCACTAATCTTCACTCGACTCCTTCTCTCACGGTCGAATCCAAGCCTAAATGCACTGCTTGTCGTTGAACCTGCACCACCGTCTTCAATGAATATGTTCTCAACTCAAACAAGATCATAATTATTGCACTTTTTACCATGCCTCTTACGTGAACTTGTCCATTTTGTAAGTAACCGTAAAAGCCTTGGCTAATGGGCTACAACTGTCAACTTGCAATGATGGATATTCTCCTTTATCTCATTCAAAAAAAAAAAAAAAAAAAAAATCAGACTTTACAAATCTGATTTCGAATTAGATTTTATAAAAAAAAATCTGATTTCATAATGGATTTGATAATTAAATCAAATCAGATTTTTTTTTTAAAATCAGATTTTTAAATCAAAATTTATAAATCAAATTTTTATAAAATTAATACAAGACCTCGCACCGTCGATTTTAAATCCGGTCGGGAAGAATTCCAAATGAAGACCTCGTGTCGTCGACCTTAGGTCCGACCGAGATGATTTTAAAGTGAAGACCTCGTGTCGTCGATCTTAGATCCGGCCGAGAAGAATTCCAAATGAAGACCTCGTGTCGTCGATCTTAGATCCGACGAGATGGTTTTAAATTCAAGGCCTCGTGTCGTCGACCTTAGGTCCGACCGGGAAGAAAATATTGGCAAATGCCGTCCCGATTTCTCCCTCGGTGGGGAGGTGACGCCGGGAGGCTGTCAAAATTTTTCTTGAAAATTCCAAAACTTAGTGAATTTTGAAGAAAAAAAAAAAAATCACGGATCTCTAAATTTTTTTTAAAAAAAAAAATTAAAGAGCATTTAATCTACGGACTGAATCAAATAAATTACATGTGCTCGGATATATATATATATAAATCAAATTTTTGCATAATCAGATATATATATATAATATATAATATATATTATATATATATATATATAATATATATATATATATATATATATATATTATATATATATATCATATTTTTTTAGACAAATTGGGATAGTTTTATTCATATAAAAATTTTATATAAATCAGATTTTTATATATGAATGAGCAATGTCAATTTGATTTTTAAAAAAAAAAAAAAAAAAAAAAAAAATCACATTTGAAACCATCCGTTATATAAAAAAAAAAGAGAGAAGAAAGAAAGGGATTTTTTTTTTTTTTTCGTGAATGCACAAACCTTTTATTTTTCACATTCTTTTGTGTTTAAAAAATGTTATCAATCAATTAGCTTAAGAATTAAGTACCGTAGATACTCCATCTTTCAGGCTTTAATGTAATCTGTCAGCAATTTTGCTTACACTAAAGTCACCTCTTTCAAGATTTATGTTGTAGTTTCATCTGTCAACACGAAAGATTCATCTATTTATTTCATCTACTTTAATCCAAGAAGAACTGATGAGAGAATGTGGTGAAGAGAACATGGTGTTATATTAACAAATCAACAATTATAAACTGTCTTAGAAATCTATCTCTCATCAGCTCAATTTATTTTTTTTTTACTAGCTATTTTAGCTTAGTTGATTTTGATAATCATTCATAACTCAAGGTAAATGTTATTGCAGATATATAATTGAAATTAATCTTGAGATTTCAGTCTATTGACCTGATAATTTTTTCATATCTGAAGGAAAACGTCACAGTACTCGTTATAGAATTGTAGTGAATCTTAAAACTTTGGTTTGTTAACCTGATAAGCATCACTATAGATGCATCCACCGACGATCCATATGATAGTAGGACTGCATTCTGCATCAAACTAATGAAGAAATACATCTCTTGAATTTTTTTTTTTATTAGTTAACAAATTGCCTCCCAACGAAGTTCTTTGTGTGATTTCTCACAAGGAATTCGTTGCAATCATCGATTATGTGGTTTTCATTGTTGTTTTTTTTTTTTTCTTTGTCTTTTTCAGGGCAAAATGCTTTATTGGAGGAGATCTTCATCAATGCTCATAATTGAGCCTTCAGAAGAAGATATTTGGAAGGAAATTGATGCATACGATCTTTCACAGTCGGCTTCGGTTTCAGATCGTTTGTATTGGCATAGGGAGATGCTTGTTGATCGAGATATATATGATGGATTATTTACTCGATCACCTCGCATGCCTTGCTTTGATTCGGACTTACCAGTTGGACATGACCCCACAGATTGGATTATTACATACAGGTTACGATGTACTGATGGCGCTTCTTTAAACCGTATTATTGAGGGATTGAGTTATGGGGATCAGGATATTCTGCAACCAGCAGCTGACTTTGCAGAGCCTACAGGTGTTGTCAAATTGCTCAGCTATCAGTTATTACATCATGAGATTGAGGAGCCACATCGTGATCCTATGTTTGGTAGTCAAGTTCAGGCTTTAACGGGTTATGTCAGGTGGGCCCGTTACACACTTCAAAGGCATCAGGAGGTATTGAAGCAAGCGGGGGTATATGAAGCCATTTATATTTCCTTATTTGATTATAGCCGTCTTTCTTCTCATGGCTTCAGAGTATTATTGAGCATTGGGATAGTGCCACAAATACTTGTTGGGTTGGACCCAATGAGATGACAATTACACTCTGGGATTTATGTACCGTTTCTGGTTTACCAATTTTAGGAATTCCTTATGAAGAGTGTATTCCTATTGATTATGATTTGTTTAGCCGCCGACCAGCAGGGCAGCAGAGGAGAGGTGAGTTTGTTTACTCAGTGGGGCTTCACGAGAGTTTGAGGCACTACCATAATCTTTATCAGCAGAGGAGGCGAGGTCGTAGTCGCAGAGGTACTATTTCTTTAGATGCATGGATTGAGAGTTTTTTAGACCCATCAGCACTTATTACAGAATTTGGGCGGATTCAAGATCCTTTTGACCGAGACCACACGATACAGAGCAGTATTCAAAGGATCTTTTTGAGCCAGGCTCAGCAGATGGATTGCATCATATTTCAGCCAGAAGATATTCAGATGATGTGATCTTAGTGTCTTTTATTGCTACGTGGCTCTGTTACTTCGTCTTCCCTAGCCATAGTAGAGTCTTTCGACCCAGTACGCTTCTGATGGCTAGTTTGATAGCGAGTGGAGGAGAATCTCGCTAGCCCCTGCAGTTCTTGCGCAGATTTATCATAGTTTGGGGCAGATTTGTGCTACATATGGTCGTAGTCAGTGCAGTGTTGAGATTCCTTGGCACTACCTTCACGGATGGATACATGTACATGTTGCAGGTGCTTTTAGTTGTTCAGAGTTACCAGGTTACTTTACAGAGAGTTGCTTTCCTTCTTTGCTCCAATTAGCCAGAGCGACATCTTCCACAGATAGAGCTCAGATTCGTATGTTTATGTTTGCACCTCTACGGATGACTGATCGTTATAGATTGATTTATAGATCTCCACTTGGTTCTTTACCTATGCAGTGCTTTGGTGTACCTCTAGTAGATTCCCAGTCTGAGAAGAGGACTCCTACTTTACTTTCCAGGTCAGGCTATATACCGATCGCTTCATATTTTATTAGTTTGAGACCTGGTTGGATTTGCTACAGACGGCATGGTTCAGTGATATTGGAGGGATATAATCCCAATCGGGCAGCGAGGCAATTTGGACTTGTTCAGGCCACACCATTGGACGGATTACCAGTTGTTCCTGGGATAGTCGACACACGTCAATTGGGCTCTCTTCCATTGTCAGTACGTTTGGAGGCAGCTTCGATGACTTGGGCTTTTTTACTTCGACTTGGGACAGGTTCGCGGTTCTATATTCCACATATGGATGCTCCGACAGGCATTTCACACTTACGATTGGCTTGGATTCGGCACACATTTTCTTCCTTCATTGAGATGGGCATTCGGGTATATAGAAGAAAAGTTAGAAGACAGAGACCATCAGAGTACCCTTCAGTGCCTCAAGGTCATACTACTGTACATAAGGAGACTTCGAAACTTGATGATAAAAAGAGGAAGAGGAGCCCTGAGCCTACTTTCAGACATGGTGGCCCAGGTATGTGATGTATATTATTTTTTATATATGATTTTATTTTCTTGCATACTAATATGCAAATATTGCAGTTGTTAAGATAGACCGATTTCTCCTCCTACCGATAGAGGTCACCTTAGGCATCGATCTTCAAATGATGTTCCAGGTTAAATCTTCCTTCTTAATTAACCTATATTTATCTCATCATTTTTCTCTTGCATTTAGATTTTCACAATGCATTTTTTTTATATAGTGTCCAAACACATCTCGGCTGACCTGCCAAGTTCTCCTATTTTGGTGCCGGATACTTTACCTACTCCTCCAAGCTTCCCTTTTTCTGCTTTCTCAATAGACCAGAGTACTGCTTTGAGACCAATCCCAGATATTGACCTATATTAATTAATTATTTATTTTATTTTTTCAATTCTTCAATATGTTTATCTTTCAGATGTTGAGCTCATGGATGCAGAGCCTGAATTTACACTAGATATTTTGGATGAGGATGGTCATTTGGCTATTGAATGTACACCTGATGATGCTGAAGGTAAATATATACATATATTTATCTACTTGTTCATTTCATTAATCAACATTCTCCTTTTCATTCATCATTTTTTTTTTTTTTATATAGTATAGGTGAACGCTTATCATCTTCTCAGTCTACACACAGTGATTCTACACAGATGTTATTTAAGGATGCTGCTGATGACACTATTACAGAGTTAGCTATTTCACCTTCTCCTTTATCTAATTCGACTTGGGTGATCGTAGATGATGTGCTAGAAAGCTCCTCATCAAGTGTTACTGCCCACTTAGGTGATTCTTATTCATCAGGATCATCAGATGAGATTCACCTTTCAGGTATTTATTATATATATATATTTTTTAAATTCTTTTAAAGTTATATCTTTCTTCTTTTATTCGTCTTTATTCTCTCTTTTTTTTTTTAATAACTCTACCTGTATTTACATTCAGGTTCAGTCCTGGCTTGCTTTATGTCTAGGATACCTTCTCGAGCTCGCAGATATTTTGGTCAGCAACTATTGAGTAGAGCTCATCACATTGTCACTGCTCTGCGGCACCTACTACTAGGAGTGGATCTTGATGATTTGCCATTTCCAGATTTAGCCAATTTCTGTGTGTCCGACCTCTGAGGGAAACATTTAGAAGATAATATAGCCCTAGACCCCTCAAATGGGCAACCTAGTTTAAATGACTAGGTTGTAAGACCCACAACTCGGGCCACTTAGCTTAAAGTGCTAGGTTGTAAGACCCATAATTAGGCAACTTCTAAGGAAGCACTAAGACCTAATCCAAATCCAATTCAAGCGAAATTCAAGCTTTTGGGCATCTTAGTCTAAAATGATTAAGTTGTAAGACCCGCTTTTAAGGCTTCTTCCTAAGGGAAGCTATAAGTCCTACTCAAATAATTAAAACCTCCGGGCAACCTCACTATAGAGTTAGGTTGTAAGACCCATCATTGGGCAACTAATAAATATAGTAATAAGTCCCAATTCCAAATTGAAATCTATGGGCTACTTTCTAAGAAAGCCATAAGTCCCAAACCAAACCTAAATCCCTGGGCAACTTCTAAGGAAGTCATAAGCCCCTACCTAAATCAAACCACACGGGCAACTCCTAATTGGAGCCAATTGGAGCCATAAGCCCCAAACTAAACAATCTATCCGGGCAACTCCTAATTGGAGCCGTAAGCCCCAAACTAAGCAAATTAACGGGCAACTTCTAAGGAAGTAGTAAGCCCCAACCCAAATTAAATCAAACTAAAATCCACATCTAGCCACTTCAGTCTACTCGGGATCCCTGAGAGGAGGCAACCCATGGCTGCTAATCAGATTCCCTGGACACTACGGTCAATGATTGTTAGTGTTGGTAGACTGAAATCTACGGTATACCCGGGACGACGGAACCATGGGATCTTGATCGGGTTTACCTTCATCTTCCCCACAATTGAGACTAAAAATATCTAAAACTTATTCATCCTTAATCGAGAGTTCTCTCTTACATAGTAAGAGGGGTAATTAACTATGAGTGCTTGCGCTCATAGGAAGTAAGAACCCCAGATCTATAAACCCTGACACTACCCTCAGGGGAAATCTGGTTAATTTCAATCTGACTTAAGGGAAATAGAATCCTAAGGTTGCAAAGCAGGATCCGTGCACTCGTGCAATTTTTCTTGAGCCAACAGATTTCTGGCGACTCCGCTGGGGATTGCTTTTCTCTCCATCTTTGGATGAAAATATGATTTATATTTAGTCTCACATAATGAAACATCTATAAATAAATATAGATGTTTATTCAATGCAATTCTGTGTTTTCTTTTCCAACAGAATTCAGGTTGACTCTAATCCCTGTAAGTTCTGTTGGCAGGTTGATAACATGACGCCTGCAAAGTCCTTCATGACTGTGAAACTGGGTGAGGGAACCAGAGTACAGTTCCCTCAAGCTATTCTGAACACAGGCTATGCTGGAGCAACTATTCAATTCGGAACTATTTCCGAAGTCATGCAGTTCGAACAGTTCATTCCTGAGAATACTGTTAGTGCACCTACTATCGAAGGTGTCGCTAAGAAATCTACTACTGAAGCTGTTGATGAGAAGGCTCCCAAGAGGGCCTCTGTATTTTCAAGACTCTCCATGGCACCTGTTGTTACTCCAGCGATTCAAAACGAGATCCCTGAGCCCAAGCTGCAATCTGTTGGCATGAATACAGCCAGTCAGAACATAATCCAGGATGAAGTGCCTGAAGAATACAATACTGAAGTTCCTGAAGCAAGTACTAAACTTTCCAGGAAAACCAGAAGAAAGGCTAATGCTCGCTTACGAGCTAATGGCTGGGTGCCTGAGACCCTTCAAGAATCATCACCGCAGTTAGAAGCGAATGTACCAGTTAATAACGGCTTTGAGCCGTTAAAATGGGTAAAAAGGAATGATGATAAGGGTCACTTGAAGAAGTCTTTCTGGGAGACTTCACGTCATCATCCACAACCACCCAAGAAGGAAGAATCTGCCTCTTCCAAGATATACAAAATACTAAAGACTGTCAAAGATAGAAATCTACAACGAAGACTGAGGAAATCTGTTACTGAAGTTATTTCCTCAAATATGATTCATCCTCAGAATAATAAATTCTCAACAAGACCTTATAGAGAGGAGTTTAGACGTCCTCCATACCACCAAAAGCCAAGAGAATTTTGTCCTAATATGGGTCGATACCCGTATTATGGAAGAAAACAGTTGGGAGAGCCTTCTGATAATTTACATATAAGAGATTATAACAGAAGATATGATGAACGAAGGCCCCAACACTGGTATCATAGATCTGCCCATTCAAGGGTACATTCTGATACTGGTGGTCATCGTTATGTAACTCCAAGGAGACAGCAAGTTTGGGTTCCCAAAAGACCCATATATCCTCGATCTCAGAAGGATGATCGTGATAATGAAATTTATAAAGAGCGACTTAAATCTCATGTCCAGAAATTATCCCCTAATAAGGAGACTTCTGTTGACGTGATTAAAACAAAAGAAGAAAGCTGTGAAGTCTATAAAGAATCCCCCGACTCTCCAGTCATACACTGGAAGCGGCGGTCTCAACTTAGAGAAAATCACGAGTTGGAAGAAGATGATAATTATTATGATGATGATGAAGAAGTGGAAGAGGGTATTGGTCCCATGGACGTTGAAGTTGTCCGGATGGTTGATCATATACCTGATCGAGCTAATCAGCGGCATACTCGTAGAAGTGCAGCGTTGAATTTGCAAAATGAAGAACAACTACGAGATGACCAAGAACAAGCAGCATCTGTGAATAGAATTCCACAACCAGAAGAAGTTGAGGAGGTAGAAGCAGAAAAAGTTGTAAAGAAGTTACAATTGGAAATGCAATCTATGCAACAAAGGAAAGATCTAGAAATCCATCATTTAAATACTCGTCTTGATGAAATGAGTAATATGATGAAACAGTTGTTTGGACAACTGGGCATGATGGTTACAACTAACCAACCACCAATAGCAAATACTCAAGGAAATGTTCAAATTACTCCTGATGAGTTAGAGGAGCCAATACTGATTACCCCTAAAGAAGGTGAAATGGTCAGCAAAGCTCAATTGAAAACCTTATCAGTCAAAAAGTGAAAGCAGTTATTGCATCTGAGGCTGCTGAAGCTTTGGTTGGGACAGGTCGTCCGTATCCGGTGGAATATGACCAAGAAAAGTATCCAAAGGGGTATATAGTGCCAAAATTCAATTTGTTTGATGGTACTGCAAATCCTCGTCAACATCTGGCACAATTCAAAGCTACCTGTGGAAATACAGGAGGCAATGATGCTCTGTTACTACGCCAGTTTGTCAGTAGTTTAACAGGTACAGCTTTTGAATGGTATGCTGAGTTACCCAATGACTCAGTGAGAACATTCGCCGAACTAGAGACAATGTTCATCAAACGATTTGCCAGTGCAACAAAGAAGGTGACTATCGCTGACCTCGCTCTCGCTCTTGAGAAAAGGAAAAGAGAAGAATCAGTCACCAAGTACATAACCAGATGGAGAAATCTCAGCATGAAATGCGAGCAACAGCTCACTGAGAAGCATGCTGTTGAGCTGTTACTTGGAAACATAGATGATTATATGGCTCCATATCTGGCGATGGCTACAATCAATACATTTCAGGAGTTACTTGATCGTGTAGCCAAATTTGAAAGATTACCCAGACCTAGAAGTACTGGCTTCAATTATAATAATAATCCATCAGGAAAAGGGAAACAAATCAAAATCTTTGATCCAAAAAGAAGTGAGGTGAATACCACATTCCCATCTTCCTTAGAGAAAAACGAAAAAGAAGATTCAATGAATCCGTCAAAGATGCTGAAACAAATAAAAGAAAGACAAAGACCTCCTACTTTACAGGAGAAAATTAACAAGCCATATTCTTTCAAAAAGGAGTGTACGGGAAAGATTTTTAGGCAAGCCCTAAAAATCGGCCTTCAATTGCCAGAATCTCGCCGACCCGAACAGGCTGGCATGACAGATGATCCAAATTACTGTCCGTATCATAGGATCATAAGTCACCCAATCGAAGATTGTTTCATCTTCAAAGATTGGGTTGAAAGAAATTATCAGAATGGTGAACTTACACTTTCTAATAGTGTTCTTGTCAATCCTAAAAGGGAGAAAACCAATGTTATCTCCTCTACACCCTATCAAAACACTGAGAATGAGAAAGGGAAAGCACCCCAAGAAGATGAAGGTGGTTGGGAGACCTTTATCTCAAAGAAAACTAAACAAATGATGAATGTCTTACTGGCCATTGAAGGCATTCGTCGTAAGAGTGCATTAGAATTGGAAGTTGATCCAAAACTTCTTTCTTCGAAAAACCAGTGACAGGAGGGCCCAGTTCGAGTAAAAAGAAACCTTCAAAATATTTCAAAGACCAAAAAGGAAAAAACAAGCCTAAATCAAAATCTCAGAAAGAAAAGAAGAAGAAATTAATAAAGCGGAATACTGTAATACAAAAATATATCGACTCCATCGATGAATATCAGCAACCTCTAAGGCGTCCTGTCAAGTTAGAGGAGTATATGGCTGATTTATTTCTTGACTCAGAGTCAGAAAAGGAAGAGAGTATTCCAATTGAGACTTGCCGAGTCATAAATCAACGAGGTGGAAGGGCTGCAAGAGGACGCAATGCACCTCTTGCTATCTATAAAGCTGACACAAAAATTCTTTCTAAGGAAGTACATCGTACACCAGCACCTTTCACCGACTCAGATGAAGACTTATATTTTCCCGATGAAGAAAGTGATCATAAGGGAAAGAACATGCCTAAAGAAAAATGTCCAAAACTCGGAAGCGGCTCAGACTCCGAGGAAGTTGATGATTTGAAAATTTCAAGGAATTCTCAAGCTGAAGCTAGATCATCTTCAGAGGTGACACAAATCCAGCTGAGAAGTGGAAAGCAGGTTCTCCCATCTCAAAAGAAAATAAAGGATAAGGAGAAGAATATCCAACTCAATGAAGCTGTTATTCCACAGAGCCTCATAAACTCAAGGTGGCCAGTTCAAATGTGGACTACAACATATTATCTCATCTCCGCAAACTACCTGCATTGTTGAGTGTCTACGACGCCCTTCTGATGTCTAAAAATCTTCGAGAAACACTCATTAAAGCTTTGCAAAATCCTGAGCAATACGAGGCATTCTTTGCTGAGCAAAATTTGAAAGAAGCCTTACATACGCAAAATACTGCTGCAATCACTTTCTGTGATAATGATATGCTCCTGGGAACTGCAGAGCATAATCGACCATTATATGTTACAGCGGAGAGTAACAATATTGAAATAAATAGAATTTTGATTGATCCAGGTTCTTCTGTTAATCTAATGAGTCTCAGAACGCTCAAAGGACTAGCCCTGGACGTACAATATTTGAACAAAAGCACAGTATTTTTGCAAGGATTCAACGAGCAAGGGCAAAGAACCCTGGGATCTTTAGTTTTGCCTTTGAACTTTGGGGAACTTAATACAGAGGCAACATTTCATATCATTGATGCCAACACATCATACAAAGCACTTCTTGGAAGACCATGGCTCCATGAGTATGGTATAGTGCCTTCAACACTTCATCAATGTATGAAATACATTCGAGATAATGAAGAATATCGTATTGATGGTGATGAACAACCATTCTTGGTGCATGAAGTCAAAATCTACGATGACGCCAAGTACTTTATAGCTCAAAAGTCAAAAGGCAATGAGCTTCCTAAAATTCAGTCTCTTACACTGGACAAGAAAAAGCTAAAAGATAAAAACAAGAATATCTCGAAACAAATTTGCACAGTGCCGCATCTAGGTAGTGATTCTGAAGAGGATGATATCTCTACAACTTTCAAACCCTTGATCATAGGGAAAAGAAAGAATGAACTATCAACTGTCTCTTTTGATTACGAAACTAATCATGCAAATAAGGTACGGTGTTCAAGTAAACCGATCATTGAAGGAGAAGAAGAATTTGTCTATCAGCCCAAGGGTACTACAGAATCTCAGGAAGAAGGGGACCCAGGACCCAGTTCCATATCTAAGAAATTGCAAAAAGTATCAATTTCAATGATAAGGGTGTCTGAAGAACAAATATCTACAGATATCATCAAAATAATGCCAATGCCGGCGGCACATTCCAAAACATTGACTACCTCGCCAAATACAAACATAGAAATGTTAAAAACTTTTTATGTCCCTCCCAAAAGAGGTCTCAATGAACGTGGATCCATTTTCTATGAATCAAAAGTGATAACGCAACATATTACTCATGAAATAGAAAATGAAGATGAATGGGACAATGAAGATATGTGGATAATTATTCCTCAATACCCTTCACCCATTATGAGAAAGCTGATAGAAAGAAAAAATCTTTTTCGTGCAAACAAACAAACGAGCTCGTTATTTTAGAGAACTCTGGCACAATGAGCATGCACAAAGACCTGTTGGTCAAGGCTTGTCAACAACCTGGGGACTTGGATATGCTCGACATTCACACCTCACACGGGCATCATCCTATCATTATCTTGAATACCCTCAACATCCACGTCTTACATATGCAACCTCCTATAATGTTACAGACAAGGAGGAGAGACTGTCGGAGTCTGAAAATCAAATTGAAGATCTAATAGTAGATCTAAAAGAAGCTCCAAAAGAATTTGAAGAAGGTGGCCAAGCTACTGTGGATGAGCTCAAAGAAATAAACTTGGGTACTGAAGAAGATCCAAAACCTACATTCATCAGCTCTGATCTCGCGCAAGACAAGGCAGAGGAGCTAAGAATGTTACTTCTCGAATATAAAGACTGTTTCGCATGGAACTACACTGAAATGCCTAGTTTATCACCAGAGGTGGCAGTGCATAAACTCTCCATTGATATAAAAATACCGCCTGTTAAGCAAGCACCTAGGCGAATGCGACTTGAAATTGAAGAACAAGTCATTGCTGAAACCAAGAAGCTTATTGAAGCTGGTTTTATTCGAGAAGAGAAGTATGCTAACTGGATCGCTAATATCGTTCCAGTGAAGAAGAAGAATGGTCAAATTCGTGTCTGTATAGACTACCGGGATTTGAACAAAGCATGCCCAAAAGATGATTTTCCACTGCCCAATGCAGAACTTATGGTCGATAACACTTCGAATCATGACATGTTCTCATTTATGGATGGATCATCGGGTTATAATCAAATCAAAATGGATCCGGAGGATGAAAAACATACCTCATTTCGAACTCCCATTGGCATATATTGCTATAAAGTAATGCCATTCGGTTTGAAGAATGCTGGAGCTACTTACCAAAGAGCGATGACTCGAATCTTTGATGATCTTATCCATAAGCATGTAGAATGTTATGTGGATGATTTGGTTGTAAAAAGCAAAAATCAACATGAACATGTAAATGATCTCAAAATTGTATTCGAAAGAATTCGCAAATTCAATTTGAAAATGAATCCGCTTAAATTTCTCGGATTTATTGTACGCCATAGAGGGATTGAAATTGATCCTGACAAAATTCAAGCAATAGTGGAAATGCCACCTCCAAAAACTCTAAGACAACTTCGTTCTTTACAAGGAAGATTGGCATATATCCGAAGATTTATATCTAATCTCTCGGGTAGATGTCAACCATTTTCACGATTGATGAAGAAAGATACTCCTTTCGTGTGGGATGATGCTTGTCAAGAGGCATTTAATAGTATAAAAATAATATCTATTGAATCCTCCAATCCTTGCTGCCCTAATCGCAGGGAAACCCCTAATCCTATATACAGCTGCTCTTGAAGAATCACTCGGAGCATTGCTAGCACAAACAAATGAAGATGGCAAAGAAAATGCCCTTTATTATATCAGTCGACGATTAATAGGAGCAGAATCTAAATATTCACCAATTGAAAAGCAATGCCTAGCATTGATCTTTGCCACTCAAAAACTACGACATTATATGTTATCCCATAAAATCACTTTAATATCTAAAGTTGATCCATTAAAATTTCTAATGACTAGACCCACTCTCACTGGTCGTCTAGCTAAATGGACTGTCTTGCTAATGCAATTTGACATAACATATATGCCACAAAAAGCGGTGAAAGGACAGGCTCTAGCTGATTTTCTAGCAGCCCATCCTCTACCTGCAGATTCTCCACTCAACGATGGATTGCCAGATGAGCAAACACTTGAAGTAGAAGAAAAAGAAAATATGCAAGAATGGGAGCTCTATTTCGATGGAGCTTCATCAATAAAACCATCCAAGCCACCTAAATTCCCAACAATCCAAGTAGGCATCGGCCTTATATTCGTTACACCGCAAAAAGGAATACTCCGATATTCCTATAGCTTAACAGACCCTCGCACTAATAATGAGGCCGAATATGAAGCCTTAATAGCAGGCCTTGAGTTGGCGATTAATATGAAAATAGAGAAACTCCATATATATGGAGATTCTCAACTCATAATCAAACAAATAATAGGTGCTTTCAAAATCAATAAGCCTGAGTTAATCTCTTATTATGAGTACGCTCTAAAACTCCTACGACAAATTCCTGAGGTAACTCTCACAAGGATTACACGTAGCGAAAATGGCAAAGCCGATGCGCTAGCAAAGCTAGCTAAAGAACTAGCAAATCCACATAAGGATCCAATTCTCATACTATTCAAAACAGACATGCATTAACTCCCGCAATCATACAAGATGATAAAGGAGAAGAAATGCGAGAGAGCTTGGCTATATCTGATGAAAATGATTGGAGAGATCCATTCATCAAATATTTCAAAGACGGAAGATTGCCGAAAATAAATCCACAGCTTCTCAAATATCACGAAGAGCACTAAGATATGCTTTTGTGAATGATACATTATATCGTAGATCATTTGATCAATGTGGCTACGATGTTTAGGTCCCGATGAATCCCAAAAAGTTATAAGTGAAGTTCATGAAGGATTGTGTGGTGCACACAATCTGGACCCAAAATGAAAATCAAAATCAAACGTATGGGATACTATTGGCCAAGTATGGTTCAAGATTGCATCGACCATGCTAAAAAGTGCCATCAATGTCAAGTGCATGGAGATATCATGCATCGACCTCCGAATCCACTACACCTTACAGTAGCATCATGGCCATTTGAAAGCTGGGGTACTGATATAATAGGTCCTATAGAACCACCATCTTCTTTAGGACATCGGTTCATCTTAGCAGCTACTGACTATTTCTCAAAATGGGCTGAAGCAATCCCTTACGAGAAGTTAAAGCGGACAATGTAATGAAATTCTTTCGAGATAACATTGTCTATCGATTTGGAGTGCCACGTCGAATTATATCAGACAATGGTACCGCTTTAAAAGTACCAAATTTATCGATTTATAGAACGTCATAAGATAGACTGGCGTTATTCATCGATATACAACCCAAGAGCTAATGGTTTGGCCGAAGCATTTAACAAGACTTTGGTTAAACTGCTCAAGAAATTCTCTCTAAAAATAAGAGAGAGTGGCACGATAAATTGACAGAAGCTCTCTGGGCATATCGTACCACTTATAAAACTGCAACGCAGGCCACCCCATACTCACTAGTTTTTGGAACCGAGGCAATATTACCCCTCGAGGTCGAGCTGCCATCTCTTCGTATTGCTGTTCAATACGAATTAACTAAAGAAGAAAATGATCTTCTACGACTTGAAGAACTTGAAGCCCTTGACGAAGTTCGACTCCAGGCTCAGCAAAGTTTAGAATCCTATAAAACAAGAATGACTAGGGCCCATGATAGAATGGTTCGTCCTAGAAGCTTCAAAAAGGTGAACTTGTTCTAGTTCGTCGAAGACCTATAATCCCTCATCGTCGCCTCGGCGGTAAATTTGATCCAATATGGGAAGGACCCTTCATCATTGAAATAGTGTATGAAGGAGGTGCCTATCAACTTATAGACCTAAATGGTCAAAGACCTATGCCACCAATTAATGGTCAATATCTAAAGAAATACCATACATAAAAGAATGTTATGTATAAAAATATGCATACTAAGCAGAAGTCTTCCAAATTCCCTCCTGAAAGACAGGAGGCAATTTTTTATATCTCATCTATAAGGAGCAAAATAATATTCACTCCCCTCCTGAAAGACATGAGATAATTTTTATATTCTCCTATAATGAGAGAAATAAAATCCACTCTCCTCCTGAAAGACAGAAGGCAATTTTTATATTCTCCTATAATGAGAGAAATAAAATTCACTCTCCTCCTGAAAGACAGGAGGCAATTTTTATATTACCTCTTGTAATGCATAAGATAAATTCAATCCCCCCTAAAAAGTCAAGAGGTAATTTTATCCCCTTTACCAAATAAAAATAAAGAAGTTATGAAAATCTTATATGCTCATAAACCTAAGGGTCGAGCTAAATCCGTAAAGTTCAACAAACCTAAGGGCCGAACTTTGCAAATTTTATATGCTCATAAACCTAAGGGTCGAGCTAAACCCACGAGGTTCAATAAGCCTAAAGGCCAGACCTCTGAAATCTTCTAAGCTCAATAAACCTAAGTGTCGAGCTAAATCCACAAAGTTCAATAAGCCTAAGGGCCGAACTTTGAAATTTTTTTAAGCTCATAAACCTAAGGGTCGAGCTAAATCCACAAAGTTTAATAAGCCTAAGGGCCGAACTTTGAAATCTCCTATGCTCAATAAACCTAAGGGTCGAGCTAAATCCACAAAGTTCAATAAGCTTAAGGGCCGAACTTTGAAATTTTCTATGCTCATAAACTTAAGGGTTGAAATAAAATCCACAAAGTTCAAGAAGCTTAAGGGCTGAACTTTAAAATCTCTTATATGCTCAATAAACCTAAGGGTCGAGCTAAATCCACAAAGTTCAATAAGCCTAGAAGCCGAACCTTCAAAATCTTCTAAGCTCATAAACCCAAGGGTCGAGCTAAATTCATAAAGTTCAACAAGCCTAAGGGCTGAACTTTGAAATCTTATATGCTCATAAACCTAAAGGTTGAGTCACAGTCTATCAAATATAAAAGACTAAAAGTCTAAGACATCCCAATAAAATAAAATAAAATAAAAATGTATAAAATGCATGCGTAAATAAAAAAAATAAATACACTTGTTCGTACCAGAGTGAAGCCAGAGAAGCTATCGAAGGCTGAATTGAAGGCTTCCTATCTGCTGTGTCTAATTCTGAACATGCGATCATGTAGCATCATCTGCCTAGCCTGAGTGGTCTCCAACTGATGACGCAACGAGTCAAACTCCTCGGTGGATGATGACAAATCTTGCTCTAGTCTCTCAAACTCAGCAACTATCCAAGTAAATTCCTCCTCAGTACAAGTAGCTGCAGCTCGAAGATCTCGTCGCTTCTCCAAAAGAGCCATCCCTCGCTGCCTCAAAGCCCTGAGCTCTGCTAATATCTCTAAAAGCTCGAGTTGCTCCGCTGAAATATCTCGTTGGCAACGCCTCAAAGCCTGAAGGCCAAAGTTACGATCCACACTAATCCTCTTCATCTTTCCCAAGCAGCTCTCACTGCATCCTCTAAACCGTCA
This sequence comes from Dendrobium huoshanense, assembly GCA_016618105.1. NCBI lineage: Eukaryota > Viridiplantae > Streptophyta > Magnoliopsida > Asparagales > Orchidaceae > Dendrobium > Dendrobium huoshanense. The sequence goes on along the minus strand of CM028345.1, from coordinate 57,263,243 downwards.
GGAACTCCAACTGCTAACTCCTCAGGGACAAAGTGTAATTGGTACAGTCCGAAAGCAACAACACGACAAAGGTACTCCCATGTCTCTAAAGCAGTATCTCGAAGTCCAGAAGCTGCAGCACAGTCTAAAAGTAGAGAAGCTTCAACACAGAAATTGGCTAAATCTGGAAATGGCAAATCATCAAGATCCACTCCTAGTAGTAGGTGCCGCAGAGCAGTGACAATGTGATGAGCTCTACTCAATAGTTGCTGACCAAAATATCTGCGAGCTCGAGAAGGTATCCTAGACATAAAGCAAGCCAGGACTGAACCTGAATGTAAATACAGGTAGAGTTATTAAAAAAAAAAGAGAGAATAAAGACGAATAAAAGAAGAAAGATATAACTTTAAAAGAATTTAAAAAATATATATATATAAATAAATACCTGAAAGGTGAATCTCATCTGATGATCCTGATGAATAAGAATCACCTAAGTGGGCAGTAACACTTGATGAGGAGCTTTCTAGCACATCATCTACGATCACCAGTCCCCAAGTCGAATTAGATAAAGGAGAAGGTGAAATAGCTAACTCTGTAATAGTGTCATCAGCAGCATCCTTAAATAACATCTGTGTAGAATCACTGTGTGTAGACTGAGAAGATGATAAGCGTTCACCTATACATATATAAAAAAAAAAAAAAATGATGAATGAAAAGGAGAATGTTGATTAATGAAATGAACAAGATAAAAATATATGTATATATTTACCTTCAGCATCATCAGGTGTACATTCAATAGCCAAATGACCATCCTCATCCAAAATATCTAGTGTAAATTCAGGCTCTGCATCCATGAGCTCAACATCTGAAGATAAACATATTGAAGAATTGAAAAATAAAATAAATAATTAATTAATATAGGTCAATATCTGGGATTGGTCTCAAAGCAGTACTCTGGTCTATTGAGAAAGCAGAAAAAGGAAGCTTGGAGGAGTAGGTAAAGTATCCGGCACCAAAATAGGAGAACTTGCAGGTCAGCCGAGATGTGTTTGGACACTATATAAAAAAAATGCATTGTGAAAATCTAAATGCAAGAGAAAAATGATGAGATAAATATAGGTTAATTAAGAAGGAAGATTTAACCTGGAACATCATTTGAAGATCGATGCCTAAGGTGACCTCTATCGGTAGGAGGAGAAATCGGTCTATCTTTAACAACTGCAATATTTGCATATTAGTATGCAAGAAAAATAAAATCATATATAAAAAATAATATACATCACATACCTGGGCCACCATGTCTGAAAGTAGGCTCAGGGCTCCTCTTCCTCTTTTTATCATCAAGTTTCGAAGTCTCCTTATGTACAGTAGTATGACCTTGAGGCACTGAAGGGTACTCTGATGGTCTCTGTCTTCTAACTTTTCTTCTATATACCCGAATGCCCATCTCAATGAAGGAAGAAAATGTGTGCCGAATCCAAGCCAATCGTAAGTGTGAAATGCCTGTCGGAGCATCCATATGTGGAATATAGAACCGCGAACCTGTCCCAAGTCGAAGTAAAAAAGCCCAAGTCATCGAAGCTGCCTCCAAACGTACTGACAATGGAAGAGAGCCCAATTGACGTGTGTCGACTATCCCAGGAACAACTGGTAATCCGTCCAATGGTGTGGCCTGAACAAGTCCAAATTGCCTCGCTGCCCGATTGGGATTATATCCCTCCAATATCACTGAACCATGCCGTCTGTAGCAAATCCAACCAGGTCTCAAACTAATAAAATATGAAGCGATCGGTATATAGCCTGACCTGGAAAGTAAAGAGTAGAGTCCTCTTCTCAGACTGGGAATCTACTAGAGGTACACCAAAGCACTGCATAGGTAAAGAACCAAGTGGAGTCTATAAATCATCTATAACGATCAGTCATCCGTATAGGTGCAAACATAACATACGAATCTGGCTCTATCTGTGGAAGATGTCCGCTCTGGCTAATTGGATCAAA